>JAVJIF010015351.1:0-86194 GCA_038442645.1 Agave tequilana
GTCACTGCAACGTATATATAAGTCCGAATTACCTTCCCGTATATACGCTAAGCATCAGTACAGACAAGAATCAGAGTACGGAAGCAAATGGTGCATTATACATTCCAACACATATATATACAATCACAGAGTTATCACCAGAGGTGATGAATATTACAATAATATAACATCACAGATATGCGCAAATGCGGGAATACAAGAGATACACACATATATGAACGATACAAAGGGAGTTCACATACAAGTATACAAGGATAGTACAAGTATGAACAGTATAAAAGAGCATGGACAGTATAAGTATATAAACAGAAGGGCACTCACGAGAAAACTCGAGAGGCACACAGGGGGCCTGGAAGGAAATGGCTCTGAAAGGTAGGCTGGTGATCCACGCTACCGCTGCGCCACTCTGATCACACGCTCTAGCTCCATGACCTGGACATGTGGATCCAGGGGAGTCAAATGATACTCCCCAGGCGAGTGGTGAAGCAAAACCAAGTGGTGAAGCAGGGTGAGCACAATAATGCATATAACAAATGATATCAAGAAGGAAATACTCAGGAGTCAGATAGGTGAGAGCAGATATGAACAGATATGACAGGATAATCATAAAACAGGGAATCCGAATAAAACCAATCCGAGCTACCAGGTAGTTATAACATAATACTCATAAAACAGGAAATCCGACATAAAGTCCGGGAAAAGCAAATACGGTAAGGCACATCACAGATTCATAGCCGTTTAAGTTGCAGGCTTTGGTATGCGTCCCATTCCACATACCTCTACTTACAACTTAAAGAGCCGGTTATTATGACACTTTATTATTATTACTCGTCTTACCCATATATCTAGGTATGTGTCTCGGTGTACGGCCAACTCACATACATCCATATATAAGCAAGTCGAGGTTGTTATTGGAAACAAGCGGGGGTATCAACGAACTATGTTTACAGTGGGTCCCGTACATACCCGGGATCACGGCCCAGGATTGTTCCGTTGCTAGGTGACGGAACCTGCCGCAAGGCTAACAGGAGGGACTTATGTATGCCCTTATAATAATAACAGGAATAAGGGAGCCAGCTCTCCCCTCGGTCCCCTGGAGGCCCACAGGTCAGACCGGAACATGAGTGCACAATACCTAATGCCACTGTAAACACGAACACATATCGATATCCGCATGTTTCCCCCGACCCAATACAAGTTGGTACATTTTAGGATTCATTAGTTTAATTATCACTTTACGGGAAAAACAGGTACAGGACATGATCAGGAAAATCGGGTGTACATAAATACTATATAGTCAAGTCACTGCATGTAAAGCAGGAATACAAGTCACTGATCATGATACAGGATAATAAAGTAAAGTTCCCGTAAAGGTGATAATCACAAGTCAAGTATATCATGCTGGGTGTAAGGTGATAGCATGATAGGATGGTGATAATTAACAAGCAACTAAGCATATAAGAGATTGATAATAATCAGGTGGCAAGTTATGTCAAGAGATTGATAATAGTCTGGGTAAGTCAGGTCATACAAGAGGGTCTAGCCAAATAGTAGTATGTCAGGTGGTCAGGTGATAACACTCTAGATGTCAGGTGATATACATGTGTTAAAAGGAAACATGCAACTAGCAAGTCTAAAGTAGTAGTAGTAGGGCAAGTGTAACATAAAAGTAATCCAAAGTCCACGACCACGAAGGGTCGGCCACGCATGGTATAAGCAATAAAAGTCATAGCACATGAAATAAAATACATGAAAGCTAAAGCAAGAACATGCGCATAATCAATGACATAAGAAGTAAGAGGGTAGCGAGTGAGAACACTCGCCTGCATCACCGAAAAGCCGAAAGGTCCGAAATTCACGAAATCCGGGGCACGCCATAAAATAGGATATATAAATATGTAGAGTGAGGAGGAGAGAGAAAGAGAGAAGGGAAGTGAAGATGGTGTTTGTCAAGTGACAAGTCAAGCCACACCAAGATGTGATATAAGTCTAGGGGGTAAGGTTCATGTTCAAGGAAGGGATCAACTAAGACAGATAGGTAAAGTTAGTCGACTAGGTGGACAGGGTAGTCGACTAATAGAGGGGTTAGTCGACTAGGAAGATGGGGTAGTCGACTAAGACTGTGATCCCGAGAGTTGGATTTCTGGTTCAGGAAAAGTTAGTCGACTGGAGTAAAATAGGTAGTCGACTAACAGATACTCTAAGTCGACTAATAGTAAGGTCAAGTCGACTAGAACTGAGATACAGAAAGTTGGGGTTTCAGGTTCAGGGAAGGTTAGTCGACTAGGGTCAAGGGTGTAGTCGACTAAGGGTCCTAAGTCGACTAATAATTGGTTAAGTCGACTGGGGCCAAGAGTTGGGATTCTGGAATCAGGAAGAGTTAGTCGACTGGATGAATCGAGTAGTCGACTAACAGACATGACAAGTCGACTAACAGTTATGTTAAGTCGACTAAATCTGTGATACAGAGAGTTGATGTTTTGGCTCAGGAAAAGTTAGTCGACTAGATGAAATGGGTAGTCGACTAACAGTGATTTCTAGAGAGAGAAAATGTAGAGAGAGAAAGGGATATTCTAGAGAGAGAAAATAGGGATTTTTAGAGAGTAGGTAGAGAGAGAAAGTCTAGAGAGAGAAAGTGGGATTTCTAGAGAGAGAAAGTGAAGAGAGAGAAAGAGGGATTTCTAGAGAGAGAATCTAGAGAGAGATTTCTAGAGAGAGAAGGAGAGATTTCTAGAGAGAGAAGGAGAGATTTCTAGAGAGAGAAAGAGATGATGAGAGAGAGGAGAATCAGGAGAGAGAGGGTGCGGTTGAGAGAGAGAGAGAGAGCTATAGAGTGAGAAAGAGAGGAGAGAGAAACAGGAGAGAGAGAGAGGGATCCAAGAGAGAGAGAGAGGGAGAGAAACAGAGAAGGGGCTTTGCCCCTCTCTGGATCCACGCACAGCACCCCCCTGTGGGGGTGCCCGGCCTGGCCGCCGGCCAAGTGGCGGCGCCGGGCGGCGCCGGCCACCGGAAGAGGAGGGGGCGGCTGCCCCCTCAAATGAAACACAGGAGGGGGCTTTGCCCCCCTCCAGCAAGGCAACCAGGGGGGCTGTTGCCCCCCTGCAACACAGAGAGAGAGAGGGGGTTTGCCCCCCTCAGCACAGGGGCCGCCGGCGGCGGTCCTGGCCGCCGGCGCGCCCAACAGAGAAGGAGAGAGGGGAGGCCGCGCCTCCCCTCCACACGAAGTGGCCGCCGGCGGCTGTCCGGGCCGCCGGCGAGCCCAATCAGAGGGAGAGAGGGGAGGCTGCGCCCCCTCCACAGACAGGGGCCGCCGGCGGCGGTCCTGGCCGCCGGCGTGCCCAACAGAGAGGGGAGTGAAGGGGAGAGAAGAGAGGGGCTCTGCCCCTCCCCTGCACAGCGCACAGGGGGCCCGAGGCCCCCTGGCCGCGCCCAAGGCCGCCGGCGTCGTGCCGGCGGCGGTCAGCTCCGCCACGGCGCCGGAGAGGGAGGAGGGAGGTGGCGGCCTCGCTGGGCTCGCAGAAGAGAGGAAGGAGAAGAGAGAGAGAAAGAAAAAAAGAAAAAGAAAAAGGAAAAAGAGAAAGAAAAGAAAAAGGGGGTTTATTTATTAAGGAATGATTGATGTGATGGGAGTGGTTGAGATGTGATGGGAGGAGGTGATGTGGCAGGTTGACTTTTGGGGGGAGGGAAAAAAGAGAATTGGGGGAAGAGAAACAACAAAAAATAATATTATTAAAATAGGGTAAAAATCCGACTGTTTCGGAATCGTTCCGAAAAATCCTCAAAAATAGAAAATAATATTTTAAGATGCTCGGTGAAATCGGATTCGAGAAATACAATGCAGATTTCAAATTAAAAATCCTGGAATCTTCCGGCGCGGTCGGTACGGTCGACACCAAAACCGGTGAATTTTCGATAAATTCTGGAAAATCTCAAAAAATGAATTTAGATAGAAAATGATATTATAAGATGTATCGTGAAAGCCGTTTTAAGAAATACTTTATAGTTTAAAAACTAAAAATCCCGGAACCAGCTAACTGCCGACTCCGGTGGAATTCCATAAAATCATAAAATCCCCAGAAAAAGAATGTAGGTAGAAAATATGATTCTAAGTAATAATGTCTAAAGGATCATTTAGAAATTCTAAACCGTTTAAGAATTAAAAATCCAGGAATCGGTCAGCGGCACTGGCCGACACCGGTTTTGAAGAAATTCATTTTAATTCCAGAAAAATCTAGAAAATCATAGAAAATATATAATAATGGAAAATAATATTTAAAACTAAAATCGGTCAAGTCTAATCACCGGAAAGACCAAATCGAATAAATACTATAATCGAGTTCCTGGTTCGGACTGGGACTGACTCCGAGTCCACGAATCCAAATCCAAGACAAAACAATCATGTAAGGAATTCATAATACAGAATAAATACAGAAAACAAATCGAAAAATACGATCGAAAATCTGAATACGCAACTAAGTACGTATTCCAGGAACGGGGTATTACAATCCACCCACCTTACAAAAAATTGCGTCCTCGCAATTTCGTTAAGGGGCAAATTGAATACAAAGGGAACAAAGGCTGGAATCTATACTAATTAAGATATGAAGCACTATAGGTAGGGCTCTCAAGTCAACTGAACAATAATTATCCTCCGCACTTCTGGCTGTATAAATCTCCGAATAATGCTGAATGATACTGATGATGTCGTGGCTGTGTAATAAATATACTGATGATGTCGTGGCTGTGTAATAATTTTGCTGATGATGTCGTGGCTGTGTAATAAATGAATAAAGAAAACCCTAATACTCCTGAGCATAATAATAAGGAAGACCGATAATTAAGAATCCCAACTGTTGTCTTCTGAAAGATAGCCAGATCAGATTCGATCTGGAGAATACCAAGCTTCATAGAATTTGCCGAGAGATCCCATAATAGCTTCATGCAGAACCAGCCACTACCTTCCTAGTCTAGTCATATCTTAAGATAGTATAAGGCTTCATAAAACCAAAACATAAACCAAAACGGGGAAAGGATAGGAGAGATCAGGAATCCAAGGAAAAGATAGTCAAGGAGGGATTTGAAATCAAAGGGAAGATAGTCAAGAAATAGATAACTCTGCACTTGCAGTTGGAATGTATAACCAAGATTCATGTATTCCAGTTGCAAATCTCTTTACCATTGATTTGCCTTCTGGACGTACTGAGGAAGTTAGAGCCTAAGCTCTGATACCAACCTGTAACGCCCCGATTCCACTGATACGGGGACGTCACTGCAACGTATATACGTAAGTCCGAATTACCTTCCCGTATATACGCTAAGCATCAGTACAGACAAGAATCAGAGTACGGAAGCAAATGGTGCATTATACATTCCAACACATATATATACAATCACAGAGTTATCACCAGAGGTGATGAATATTACAATAATATAACATCACAGATATGCGCAAATGCGGGAATACAAGAGATACACACATATATGAACGATACAAAAGGGAGTTCACATACAAGTATACAAGGATAGTACAAGTATGAACAGTATAAAAGAGCATGGACAGTATAAGTATAAACAGAAGGGCACTCACGAGAAAACTCGAGAGGCACACAGGGGGCCTGGAAGGAAATGGCTCTGAAAGGTAGGCTGGTGATCCACGCTACCGCTGCGCCACTCTGATCACACGCTCCTAGCTCCATGACCTGGACATGTGGATCCAGGGGAGTCAAATGATACTCCCCAGGCGAGTGGTGAAGCAAAACCAAGTGGTGAAGCAGGGTGAGCACAATAATGCATATAACAAATGATATCAAGAAGGAAATACTCAGGAGTCAGATAGGTGAGAGCAGATATGAACAGATATGACAGGATAATCATAAAACAGGGAATCCGAATAAAACCAATCCGAGCTACCAGGTAGTTATAACATAATACTCATAAAACAGGAAATCCGACATAAAGTCCGGGAAAAGCAAATACGGTAAGGCACATCACAGATTCATAGCCGTTTAAGTTGCAGGCTTTGGTATGCGTCCCATTCCACATACCTCTACTTACAACTTAAAGAGCCGGTTATTATGACACTTTATTATTATTACTCGTCTTACCCATATATCTAGGTATGTGTCTCGGTGTACGGCCAACTCACATACATCCATATATAAGCAAGTCGAGGTTGTTATTGGAAACAAGCGGGGGTATCAACGAACTATGTTTACAGTGGGTCCCGTACATACCCGGGACCACGGCCCAGGATTGTTCCGTTGCTAGGTGACGGAACCTGCCGCAAGGCTAACAGGAGGGGCTTATGTATGCCCTATCATACAGGAATAAGGGAGCCAGCTCTCCCCTCGGTCCCCTGGAGGCCCACAGGTCAGACCGGAACATGAGTGCACAATACCTAATGCCACTGTAAACACGAACACATATCGATATCCGCATGTTTCCCCCGACCCAATACAAGTTGGTACATTTTAGGATTCATTAGTTTAATTATCACTTTACGGGAAAAACAGGTACAGGACATGATCAGGAAAATCGGGTGTACATAAATACTATATAGTCAAGTCACTGCATGTAAAGCAGGAATACAAGTCACTGATCATGATACAGGATAATAAAGTAAAGTTCCCGTAAAGGTGATAATCACAAGTCAAGTATATCATGCTGGGTGTAAGGTGATAGCATGATAGGATGGTGATAATTAACAAGCAACTAAGCATATAAGAGATTGATAATAATCAGGTGGCAAGTTATGTCAAGAGATTGATAATAGTCTGGGTAAGTCAGGTCATACCAAGAGGGTCTAGCCAAATAGTAGTATGTCAGGTGGTCAGGTGATAACACTCTAGATGTCAGGTGATATACATGTGTTAAAAGGAAACATGCAACTAGCAAGTCTAAAGTAGTAGTAGGGCAAGTGTAACATAAAAGTAATCCAAAGTCCACGACCACGAAGGGTCGGCCACGCATGGTATAAGCAATAAAAGTCATAGCACATGAAATAAAATACATGAAAGCTAAAGCAAGAACATGCGCATAATCAATGACATAAGAAGTAAGAGGGTAGCGAGTGAGAACACTCGCCTGCATCACCGAAAAGCCGAAAGGTCCGAAATCCACGAAATCCGGGGCACGCCATAAAATAGGATATATAAATATGTAGAGTGAGGAGGAGAGAGAAAGAGAGAAGGGAAGTGAAGATGGTGTTTGTCAAGTGACAAGTCAAGCCACACCAAGATGTGATATAAGTCTAGGGGGTAAGGTTCATGTTCAAGGAAGGGATCAACTAAGACAGATAGGTAAAGTTAGTCGACTAGGTGGACAGGGTAGTCGACTAATAGAGGGGTTAGTCGACTAGGAAGATGGGGTAGTCGACTAAGACTGTGATCCAGAGAGTTGGATTTCTGGTTCAGGAAAAGTTAGTCGACTGGAGTAAAATAGGTAGTCGACTAACAGATACTCTAAGTCGACTAATAGTAAGGTCAAGTCGACTAGAACTGAGATACAGAAAGTTGGGGTTTCAGGTTCAGGGAAGGTTAGTCGACTAGGGTCAAGGGTGTAGTCGACTAAGGGTCCTAAGTCGACTAATAATTGGTTAAGTCGACTGGGGCCAAGAGTTGGGATTCTGGAATCAGGAAGAGTTAGTCGACTGGATGAATCGAGTAGTCGACTAACAGACATGACAAGTCGACTAACAGTTATGTTAAGTCGACTAAATCTGTGATACAGAGAGTTGATGTTTTGGCTCAGGAAAAGTTAGTCGACTAGATGAAATGGGTAGTCGACTAACAGTGATTTCTAGAGAGAGAAAATGTAGAGAGAGAAAGGGATATTCTAGAGAGAGAAAATAGGGATTTTTAGAGAGTAGGTAGAGAGAGAAAGTCTAGAGAGAGAAAGTGGGATTTCTAGAGAGAGAAAGTGAAGAGAGAGAAAGAGGGATTTCTAGAGAGAGAATCTAGAGAGAGATTTCTAGAGAGAGAAGGAGAGATTTCTAGAGAGAGAAGGAGAGATTTCTAGAGAGAGAAAGAGATGATGAGAGAGAGAGAGAATCAGGAGAGAGAGAGGTGCGGTTGAGAGAGAGAGAGAGAGCTAGAGTGAGAAAGAGAGGAGAGAGAGAAACAGGGGAGAGAGAGAGGGATCCAAAGAGAGAGAGAGGGAGAGAAACAGAGAAGGGGCTTTGCCCCTCTCTGGATCCACGCACAGCACCCCCCTGCTGGGGGTGCCCGGCCTGGCCGCCGGCCAAGTGGCGGCGCCGGGCGGCGCCGGCCACCGGAAGAGGAGGGGGCGGCTGCCCCCTCAAATGAAACACAGGAGGGGGCTTTGCCCCCCTCCAGCAAGGCAACCAGGGGGGCTGTTGCCCCCCTGCAACACAGAGAGAGAGAGGGGGGTTTGCCCCCCTCTCAGCACAGGGGCCGCCGGCGGCGGTCCTGGCCGCCGGCGCGCCCAACAGAGAAGGAGAGAGGGGAGGCCGCGCCTCCCCTCCACACGAAGTGGCCGCCGGCGGCTGTCCGGGCCGCCGGCGAGCCCAATCAGAGGGAGAGAGGGGAGGCTGCGCCTCCCCTCCACAGACAGGGGCCGCCGGCGGCGGTCCTGGCCGCCGGCGTGCCCAACAGAGAGGGGAGTGAAGGGGAGAAGAGAGGGGGCTCTGCCCCTCCCCTGCACAGCGCACAGGGGGCCCGAGGCCCCCTGGCCGCGCCCAAGGCCGCCGGCATCGTGCCGGCGGCGGTCAGCTCCGCCACGGCGCCGGAGAGGGAGGAGGGAGGTGGCGGCCTCGCTGGGCTCGCAGAAGAGAGGAAGGAGAAGAGAGAGAGAAAGAAAAAAAGAAAAAGAAAAAGGAAAAAGAGAAAGAAAAGAAAAAGGGGGTTTATTTATTAAGGAATGATTGATGTGATGGGAGTGTGTTGAGATGTGATGGGAGGAGGTGATGTGGCAGGTTGACTTTTGGGGGGAGGGAAAAAGAGAATTGGGGAAGAGAAACAACAAAAAATAATATTATTAAAATAGGGTAAAAATCCGACTGTTTCGGAATCGTTCCGAAAAATCCTCAAAAATAGAAAATAATATTTTAAGATGCTCGGTGAAATCGGATTCGAGAAATACATTGCAGATTTCAAATTAAAAATCCTGGAATCTTCCGGGGTACCGGTCGACACCAAAACCGGTGAATTTTCGATAAATTTCTGGAAAATCTCAAAAAATGAATTTAGATAGAAAATGATATTATAAGATGTATCGTGAAAGCCGTTTTAAGAAATACTTTATAGTTTTAAAACTAAAAATCCCGGAACCAGCTAACTGCCGACTCGGTGGTGGAATTTCCATAAAATCATAAAATCCCCAGAAAAAGAATGTAGGTAGAAAATATGATTCTAAGTAATAATGTCTAAAGGATCATTTAGAAATTCTAAACCGTTTAAGAATTAAAAATCCAGGAATCGGTCAGCGGCACTGGCCGACACCGGTTTTGAAGAAATTCATTTTAATTCCAGAAAAATCTAGAAAATCATAGAAAATATATAATAATGGAAAATAATATTTAAAACTAAAATCGGTCAAGTCTAATCACCGGAAAGACCAAATCGAATAATATACTATAATCGAGTTCCTGGTTCGGACTGGGACTGACTCCGAGTCCACGAATCCAAATCCAAGACAAACAATCATGTAAGGAATTCATAATACAGAATAAATATAGAAAACAAATCGAAAAATACGATCGAAAATCTGAATACGCAACTAAGTACGTATTCCAGGAACGGGGTATTACAACGTGTTAGATATGACATTGCTTCATCGGTAGACTGATTTACTGATACTAGAATTGATATGGACTTAGTCAGAGTTGGAGTTAACCTGAGATTTATATACCTTATATTGGATTTTGATCAGTATACAGATGAGATTAATTTTGTTAGATTATCATAAGGTGTTGAGCGTATATTTTACCTTTGATATCGATTTATAACATGATTTTGGTTTTGAATTATTGAAACAAGAATTTCTGAATTTACCCTGATTACATTAATTGAGTATTGATGATCTTATTAACGTTGGATACTAGATGTAGAGATGATGTAGATTTCATATTAATCGAGGACGTTACACTATTTAGTTATGATCTTAATCGTGATTGGATAAGTCTGATCTTCAGGATGTTCATTCTTCATTTATGATTTCGGTGTCTGTTGACGTAGTTAGTCTCGAGGATATACCATGTGCTTCATATTTGATTATTGATTACTTCAGTTTTTCAGTTATAGAGATATAGTTATTGTGGGAGTGATTTCATTGATATCGGTAACCATATTATATATTCAGAGTTTGATAGCATTTATTATTTGATCTCAGTTATTGGTGACCTAGAAGATTAGAGTAGATTGGTAGTGATGATAGAACTGATTATTGATTCATTGATGTGGTGTGTTACTGTATCAGATACTTTGACTTGGATTAAATATTTGATGTTCACAGTGATTATTGAGATTATGAGTTGATAGATCAGTTGCAGATATAATTGAGGTGGATAAGATTTTGATTGATTCTAAATAGAACTGTAGTGTAAGTTATTAGTGTCCAAACCTGTTACTAGTATTATTTCATGTTACTGAAAATCACTGAAAAAATATTGTTAGACTGTAACACCATGTACAATCCTATTGTTCAACGTATACACGGTTACTGATACTGTTTACTATTCCTGTTCACTGTGTATATGATTACTATTTACTGATATACTATACGGTTATTGTCACTGTATCATCCCAATATTCTAGGTAACATGGATATTAATTGTTATAATTGAATTAAATAATAATATAAATGGACAAGTTACATTGGAATTGGGAAAATCGATGAAAGAGACAGCATCAATTTTTGGGTGAACGTAGGATACAGGTTGCGCAACTGAGCTAGGGTTCCACTGCAGGGTTCCCGGGGATGACTGGCATTCCATACTGTTACTGTAGTACCTGGAGGTATGTTCTGATTCAGCACCAGGAGTCTGGGCCGTGATCCCGGGTATGTACAGGACCCACATAAAGCATAGACAATGTCTTCATCTATTGATTTCAATAACTTGGACCTCGATTGGCATGTGTGATAGCGTAGTATGGGATGCGTCTACTGCATGTGACAATTGATGTTCGCTAACATAATTAATAATGATAAACTATTATTATGTACTGAAATTGACTGTATTCACCTGATTATACTCATATAAATTATGATAGACACTATTATGTAAATGTCATGATGAACACCTGATTGTACACACGACCTGATTGTCATATGGTTCTGATATAGACTTTCATTACTGTTTATTGATGCTATGTATACCATTTTTTATCTGTTATATTTTTATAGTGTAATCATCATATGCTCACATGTTATATGTACGCGCATCTTTTTCTTTATTTTACACACTCATTGGGAGTTCTGACTCTCTGGATTTGCACATCCAGTCTATGTATTGTTATCTTACTGATCAGGTATCTGGAGAGGATCACACGTCTTACGAGGAGCCAGAGTTCTCTTACTTGATCATCCCTTCTTGGTATTTTCTTGCTTTCTTATTCCTATTATTTTCATGATTCTATGCATTTGGACTCAGTACTTTTTTTGTTCCTTTATTCCTATGCTATCATTGTGTTAGAAATTTATATATTGTATTGCAGTGATGTTAATTCTTTATAGTGAAATATAGCTTGTTCAAGTTATTTTAGGTTTAGCGTGTATACGTGGGGTATTCTTCTCACGTATATAGTCGCTGACTCTCGTCGTGACTCCATTATCGCGTATTTTGGGAAGCGGGGCGTGACTGAGTTTTCTTGGTATCAGAGCTAGGTTCGACTTTCGATTTTCGAAATAAAAAGGACCGATTCTTACCAGTGACCTGAAACATATTATTGTTACACTGCAATATATGTATATATATATATTACTTACACAATGATATTTTGTCCACTTGAGAATCAAACATCCTTTCTTTGAAAATCTATCTTCTTAATCTTTGATGTTTCTGATTCCAACTCTTCTTTCAGAGTAGTTTGGATTCTCTTCTTGATTCTCATATTCATCTCAATTCCTTTTATTCGGTTTTGTCTTCTGAAATCAGCCATCATATTCGAACTGACGACAGAGATCAGAGCGCGCAGTGGAAGCGTGATGGACTCATGATATAGTGAGAAACAACGTGGAAGCTTTATCTTCTCCCTTAACTTTATCTTTATCATTCCCCGCTTTAATGAAATTTTGAGGACAAAATTTTTTTATAAGGTGTGTAGAATGTAATATCCCTATTTTTAAAATACAAGATTTAATAATAAATAATAATATTCTAATTTGTGTATATGTATCTTGTGTTAATTATTATTTATTATGTGAGTTATTATTACTAATTATTATTGATTACTATTATCATTTTTATTTGTGTTATTATTATTGTTATTATTATTATTAGTAGTATTAATTATTATTGTTGTTGTTGATTGTTATTAATTATTATTATTGTTATTATTAAATATCATTGTGTATTATTGTTGTTATTGTTATTAATATTATTGAAATTTATTTGTATGTGCATTATCTTAAACCAAGCCCACACCACTTGTATCTATCCTTGAGCCCATAACCCATTATGATTATACCCAAATACGTTAGCCCATGACTCAATTACCCTATAACCTATACCCAATAACCCATTTTCATATCCCTAAACCCATTATCTAAAACCCACCAACCCAATACCCATTACCCAATAACCTATATCTAATCCCCTATATATAATCCTAACGTAAACCGTCTCCCTAATCGCTTCTTCTTCCTCCTATGCACAGCCGCATCCACCCCATGAGATCACAAACCATGGCTTTCTCTTTATCGTCGGGATCCGCCACCTCTACGAGATCCCCTAGAACCTACCCACATCGTGAGCACGCCCATCCACCTTGGTCGCGCCTCCCTCGAGCCCTCGCGCCACCGAACTCCGCATCAACACCATCCCCATCCCCGTGCATGAGCCCCCACCTCATCCATCTTCCCTCCTGTCAAACCCGTGCCCATACCTACACTCCATCCACATCTCCTCTCATGCTCAGGCCATGCATAGCCCTGGCCAAGATCATCCACAGCGGCACACCCTCCTTCCATGCCGCATCAATATCCAGTCTGAGGCCGAGCACAGCCATGCCCAATATCCTGGCCGGCGGCACTCACCCCCCAGCCTCCTGCACAAGTCCACCATGATGCCTCTCTTGGCCGAGCTTCCCTCGTGCTTTCTCCTTCTCCACCGGAGCATCACCCCGGAGCCATCTCCGGCGGAGCGTGAGCACCTTGTACTCGCGCCCTCTTGCAACTGAGAACCCCTTGCCTCTCCGTCAGCCTCCGCGGGCCACCATCGACAACCATGGGTGAGTCCCCCCTCTCCTTCTCTGTTTATTACAGTATGTTTGTGTTGGGTATAGTAAGTGTTTGTTATTATATGAAAGTGTATGAATGTGTATAAATGTATGTGTATGTGTGTATACATGTATGTGTGGGGGGGGGGGTGTGAATGTGTTTACATGTGTGTGTATGTCTGTATTGTTATGTATTATGTATGTTTATG
This sequence comes from Agave tequilana, assembly GCA_038442645.1. Taxonomy (NCBI): domain Eukaryota; kingdom Viridiplantae; phylum Streptophyta; class Magnoliopsida; order Asparagales; family Asparagaceae; genus Agave; species Agave tequilana. The sequence goes on from JAVJIF010015351.1 coordinate 13,604, forward strand.
TGTGTGTGTTAGTATTTAATTGTCTGTAGTATGCATATATGTCGTATGTATAAGAGTGTGTGCGCATTGTGTGTGTATTTATATTTAAGCGTATGTACGTGTATGTGTGTATACGTGTAGAGTGCATGTGCACTTGTGGGTGAGTAAGCGTGTATTTATGTTTACGTGTGTGTTGTTGTGTGTTGCAACGATTTGGATCCAATTGCGCGATCCAAACACGGTAACAGAAGACCCGGACCCGATCTGGATTTGTGTTCATAGAGTGCCAATACACCAGGCGATTAGAAGACCGACGCACGAGATGCCTCGAAGATTCATACCAGTTCATACAGTACAGACCAGATAGCGATTCGGACCCGAAATTACGTCATTTCATGTGAGTGTTTGTTCTTATATTATTTTCTTATTTACTGTTGCAAGTAGGTGTTCGTGTATCTATTCGTATTATTTCATGTGATTTTCTGATATATTTTATCAGTGTGATTATGCATATCATCACTGTTCTAAAATCGGATTAATCCGCCGATTAATCGGCCGATTAATCCTATTCGGTGGCAGTCCGCTTAATATTACATTAATCGCTCTGATTATGTGCTCGGGTGATTAATCAGATCTAATACGATTAATCCCCGATTAATGCTCGATTAATCGGATTAATCCCAATTAATCATTTGGGCATTTCATATGTTTTTTATTTGAAAAACTTATCACTTTGTGTGTGTCGGATCGCTAAGTAGTTTATGTTGTGATGTTGATGATTTGATAATGATATTTTATTAAATTGTAGATAAATTGTTATTTATTAAATAGTAACTGAATTATGATATTTTATTATTGTATATTTTGTATAAAGTGATACTTATGTTTTATTATTTTTGATTAATTTTCAAATTAACTTATTTAGTAATCTTTCTCCATCATTCTTTAAAACTCATTATTTTGATTGATAAATTACTATTTTTTTATTTATCTTATTTTGCAGGTAAGTTCTTTGATTTATATTTATGTTGCAAAATTTGAAATCTTGGATTACTAATGCGAAGAGACAAGTTCCCTTACTTCTTTTTTACTATTTATTCATATTGTCTTGTGGTTCATCATATCATGGTTTATAACTTCACATCTAGATATTGTCTTGTATAATATTTAGGTATTTTCAACAATTAATTGTATATATTCATATGTAGTTGTGTATAAATATAATTAAATATATTAAATATTCAAAAAAGATTAATCTCTGATTAATCCCCGATTAATCCGATTAATCATTATTCAGTGTTGAACCGCACGAATAATGAAACCGATTTTTAGAACACTGTGTATCATTTCATGAGATATCAGTTAGCGTTCATTTTAATTATATAGCTTATCTAAGGGCTTATCAGCGTCATTTCATGTATTGGTTGTTCGACGCTATTGGCTCAAGCCTAATATTGATAAATCTTAGATTGTTAGTTGTTTCGATCTACGGATTGGCTGGTCTAGTTCATATTTGAGGATAGGTGACTTATTTTTATGTGAAGTATTTGTCGGATAATTGTTTGGTGATTATTCTTACCAAAACTCATTTGGATATTTAGGATGTATTAGATATGATATTGCTTCATCGATAGACTGATTTACTGATACACGATTGATATGGACTTAGTTAGAGTTGACCTAAGATTTATATTCCTTACATTGGATCTTAATCAGTATACAGATGAGATTGATTTTGTTAGATATCATCAGGTGTTGTGCGTATATTTTACCTTGATATCGATGTGTAACATGATTTTGATTTTGCATTATTGAAAGAATTTCTGAATTTACCCTGATTACATTAATTGAGTATTGATGATCTTATTGACGTTGGATACTAGATGTAGAGATGATTTAAATTTCATATTAATCCAAGATGTTGCTGATGGGGACATGGCATCAGCGCGCCCGGGAGATTCGATCGCGTGTATCAGCGCAGGAGGCATCGTGCTGCGTCTATTTGGTTTTAGCTGGAGTCTGTATTTTTTATTTATTTGAGTCCATGTTGTTTCTTTGTTTTAATTTTGTATTTCTCCTTTTAGTCCCACATCGACTACGTGGAGAAAGTCTTCAGGTTGTAAGCCTATAAAGGCAAAGGTCTAATAATTTGTAAGACAATGCATTCCTGATGATAAAATATTTTGTTGAATTTTCGGATATGAAAATTTTTCTCTTTGAATTTGGAGTGTGAAATTCCAATTCGCTTGGTGCGGGTGTGAAATCCAATCCATATATCCACTTCACATTCAAATTTTGAAACCCAATCACAAATCTCATACCATCCCAAAATCCTATCTAGGCTGCAAAATTCCCACAATACCCGTTGCCCTCGTCTTTGTCCTGTGTGCAAGCAAGCAGGATATAAGGAAACAAGCCCACCTGCCTCTTTCACCAACCAATTACAAAGCCTCTCTCTACAAAACCCAATCAGTCATCCACCGCCCTATTTTAGAAACAAAAAAAAAATCAAAACAAGAAAGACAAAAACCCTACTTTCTCTTCCTCCTTCCCTGCTCTCGTTTACAACCGCCATCACTCCAAATATATCCCTGCATCACCCACCAACAAACCCCCAATTAGCTACAAAACAAAGGATCCCCTCCATCTCCATAGGCGTGAAACACAGGAGCTGCAAGTGCCCCTCCCTCTCCATATGCGTCAACCAGGAGCACCACCGAACACTGCCGCCTCTGTCCAGCAATCGAGTGTTCCGTTGCGTGATCCAGCGGTCTCTCACCTGCAACAGTAAACACACAACTTCAGTCCACTTTCAATTAGATCGGAAAAGAGTATTAAAGCACGTCAACGCTTCAACAGGTACTTTTATTTTTCAGCAAAATCAGGCTATCTGTTAGGTTCCACTGCATTATTTTATCTCTAGAATATTATTATTAATTCTCTGTTGTCCACAAATATTGGTGAGCGAGTGTGATATATTTTACCCTTGTGTTATATTGCTTTGATATTGCAAGTTGGATTATTCCTTAAATCAAGCATTGCATGTGGTTAGTGAAGATTAAAATTGTCTGATCTACGAGTATAAGCATTTTTGTTTAAACCCATCTTGCCATATGATTATTTTAGATTTATTCCTACTGAAGATCGTGATTTGTTATGAAACGTTAAAAGTTTAACTCTATCACTGAGTTCTGACATCATCCACATACCGTTTCACATCATTTTGGTATCAGAGCATGGTTTAGGTAAAAAAAAATTGCATTAGCATATAGTTAGGGATCTCATTTATTTTTGCATAAATTTTAAAAAAAAAAATTTTTTTTTACTTGCATTCATCTAGATCTTGTTAGTGCATGCCACCCGTAGTGGACACCCCTATTTGCTAGGAGAGTCTAGTGAGTCAGGCATAACAACTATGGATCCCCAACAACTCGCCGATGCAATCGCTGCCATACAAGCCCAACTAGCCAACCTGACCCAAACTGCAATCCAGACTGGAGATAGGTTAGGTAGAGTTGAAACTCGTCTCGAGAACCGCAATGAACATGAAGGGGAACGTAATCGGTTGGTACCATACCAAGGACGCGGTGAGCGAGACCCTGATAGTCAGTTCTTGAAGAGTATCAAGGTTGATGTCCCAACATTCGATGGACGTCATGATCCACAATTTTTTCTTGATTGGACTCAACAACTTGACAAGTACTTCACGTGGTATGATCTCACTGAGCCCAGAAAAGTTAAGTTTGCGGCGATGAAGTTAACCGGTCAAGCTAGCCAGTATTGGACTAACTTGGTGAACATGCGTGCTGCTCGTGACCAAGAACCAATCGATACCTGGAGAAGAATGAAAGATGAACTTAAAGGAAAGTATGTGCCGCCATCATTTAGTGCCCGTCTCATGGACAAGTGGCACCGATACACTCAAGGCAACAAATCGGCACAGGAATATGTGGAAAAATTTGATGAGTTTCTCATCAGATGCAACGCCCTTAACACTGAAGGGCAAGCTCAAATCATGTCTAGGTTTAGAGCCGGACTTAGGGAAGACTTACGAACTGAACTTTTGGCTCGTGAAATCACCGAGCTCGAAAAAGCCTACGCGTTAGTTCAAGATTTAGATGTGGCCAAATCTAGTTCTGTTTCTAAGAGTCATGTACAAACAACTAGGCCTCACTCGGGTTCATACCCCAACCGTTTTCAAAGTCAAACTTCTTCCCACAAGGTAGATACTAAAGGCAAGAGTATCGAGAATAAAGGCAAAGGCACTGATAGAGAGTTCTCCAAACTGAATCCCACAATCAAATGTTACAAGTGCCAGGGATATGGACATGTAGCTGCCAATTGTCCAACTCCGGTCAAAATTGCCTTAGTCAATGGGGAACCTGAAGTAGTATCAGAAACGGAATCTGAGGAGTTTATTTTCCAGGGAGAAGAAGAAGAATCTGATATGGACGACGATACCACAGGTGATAGCATTGGTCTCATCTGCATTCAACCTACGACGTCGATTCATTTATCCGTCGTCAGATGTGCCTTATCTCAACCCAAGGAGAAAGATGACTGGAGACGAACCACCATGTTTCACATCATTATGAAGATTGGTGGTAGAAGCTGCAAGATAATTGTAGACAGTGAAAGTTGTATTAATGCTGTATCGTCTACAGTAATTGCCAAAATTGGCCTGAAGGCTGAACCCCATCCACATCCCTATAGAGTAACGTGGATTAACTCTTCAGCACTGAAAGTCAAGCAAAGATGTCTTGTCCCGATAGACTTTGGTCTCTACAAAGACAAAATTTGGTGCGATGTCGTATCTATGGATGTGGGTCACATTATCCTTGGACGACCATGGCTATACGACAAGGATGTTACCATTTAAGGTCGGTCGAATATGTGTCAATTCGAACACGAAGGAAAGAAGATCAAGTTGTTACCTCGTGAGCCCAAGGTTGAATCATCTGAACCAAAGCCTGCCACAGTGAGGAAAACTAACAGTATCAGCTTGATTACAGCAAAAGCTTTCAGTCAAGATGTAGAAAAAGGAGCTCCCTTCGTGATCCTTGCGACCAAGGAAGTTACTAAGGAATCCAACACTGCGATTCCCTCCGAAGTCACACCATTGATTGCGGAATTCGCTGACGTGTTTCCTGAAGATCTCCCAGACAAGCTTCCACCGATGCGTGACATACAACATGCTATTGATCTAGTCCCGGGAGCTAGTCTTCCTAACTTGCCCCACTATAGAATGAATCCCACCGAGCATGTCGAACTCAAGAGGCAAGTTGATGAATTGATGAGGAAGGGTTTCATCCAAGAAAGCATGAGTCCTTGCGCGGTTCCCGCCCTACTGACGCCCAAAAAAGACGGATCTTGGCGTATGTGCGTGGATAGTCGTGCCATTAACAAGATAACGGTTAAATATCGTTTTCCCATACCTAGACTGGACGATATGTTGGATATGATGTCTGGTGCCACTATTTTCTCCAAGATTGATCTCAAGAGTGGCTATCACCAAATTCGCATCCGTCCTGGAGACGAGTGGAAGACCGCCTTCAAAACGAAGGATGGGTTATATGAGTGGATGGTCATGCCTTTTGGATTGACCAATGCTCCGAGCACTTTCATGCGAGTAATGACGCAAGTACTACGTCCATTTATGGGCAAATTCTTAGTAGTGTACTTTGACGACATTCTCATCTACAGCCAAACTCGTGAGCAACACCTCGACCATCTACGTCAAGTTTGTTCTGTATTGAGGAAGGAAGAGTTGTACGCTAATCCTAAGAAGTGCACCTTTCTCTCGTCACAAGTTCAATTCCTCGGATTTGTGGTATCTGCTGATGGAGTTTCTGCGGATCCTGAGAAGATCAGAGCCATTGAGGAATGGCCCGAGCCTAAGACGATTCGTGATGTAAGAAGTTTTCACGGACTTGCTACCTTCTATCGTCGGTTCATTAAAGGATTTAGCACTGTCATGGCTCCAATCACTGACTGTTTGAAGAAGGGAGAATTCAACTGGTCTCATGCTGCCACGAAGGCATTTGTCGAGATCAAGAAAAGAATGGTCAGTGCTCCTGTTATGCGTCTCCCTGATTTTTCTAAAGTCTTTGAAGTAGCGTGTGACGCATCAGGAATTGGAATAGGCGGAGTCCTCGCTCAAGAAGGTCATCCAGTTGCTTATTTCAGTGAGAAGCTGAATGATGCCAGACAACGATACTCCACTTATGATAAAGAATTCTATGCGGTGATTCAGGCACTTCGCTATTGGCGACATTACCTTTTGCCGCATGAGTTTGTTCTCTTCTCTGATCATGAGGCCCTAAAGTACATCTACTCTCAAAAGAAGTTGAACGCGCGACATGGACGATGGATTGAGTTCCTTCAAGACTACACGCTCACTCTACGCCACAAAGCAGGAGTAGAAAACAAAGCCGCTGATGCTCTCAGCCGCCGTATTTTCATTTTAACCAAGATGTCCACGGTGGTAAACGGCTTTGAGAAGATAAAAGCTGAATACGAGTCGTGTCCCGATTTTTGCGACATATACGCCATATTGATAGATGGATCGACTCAAGAAGTGGATGGTTATACCCTACATAATGAGTATCTCTTTCTAGGCCGAAAGTTATGCATCCCAGAACCTCCCTTAGAGAATTTCTTGTGTGGGAACTGCATGCTGGTGGTCTAGCTGGGCATTTCGGGAATGAGAAGACCATAGAAGCCGTTGAGTATCGGTTCTATTGGCCAGGGTTAAAACGTGATGTTGCGAAACATGTTGGAAGGTGTCACACCTGTCAACTTGCAAAGCAACAGAAACAGAACACCGGTTTGTATACTCCATTACCGGTTCCAAATTGTCCATGGCAGGATGTTAGTATGGACTTTGTGTTAGGACTCCCAAAAACTCTCAGAAAGCATGATTCAGTCCTAGTTGTCGTGGATCGCTTTTCTAAAATGGCCCACTTTCTGCCTTGCTCCCGTACTTCTGACGCCTCTAAAGTGGCAAAAATCTTTTTCGATGGTGTCGTTAAACTGCACGGTCTACCTAAGACTATTGTGTCGGACAGAGACGTTAAGTTCACTAGTTATTTCTGGAAGACCCTTTGGCACATGTTAGGGACTAAATTAAAATTCTCTAATGCTTTTCACCCTCAGACCGACAGTCAAACCGAGGTTGTGAATAGAAGTTTAGGAAATTTATTGCGTACCCTTGTTGGCGAACATATTGGAAGTTGGGATCTAAAGCTGTCTATTGCCGAGTTTGCATATAATTCATCAGTTAATAGGACAACAGGTAAAAGTCCACATGAAATAGTATATGGTTTTAGGCCTAGGCAGCCCATTGATCTCATCCCCATAGTTGATCATTATAGAGTCTCTGAGTCTGCATCCTCCTTTGCCACGCATATGCATGAATTGCACAAAGTCATCAGTGATAAAATTAAACAAAGCAACGTTGACTACAAGCTACGAGCTGATGTTAGGAGAAAATTTAAAACTTTTGATATTGGCGATCTTGTGATGGTCCGGATTCGTCCGGAACGGTTTCCACCGGGGACTGTTAAAAAATCGCATGCTCGTAGTGCTGGACCATTCAAAATCTTAACAAAACTTAATGACAATGCTTATGTTATTGATCTTCCTGAAGATTTTGAAATTAATCCTACTTTCAATATTGAGGATCTAGTAGAATACAAGGGTCCAAATTTTAACCCCAGCAACCCATTGGTTGATGAGCCTACCCCTGAGCCATTTTCTGAGGGACCCCCACTTCCACTACTCCCAGATATCAGTCCTAATACAACAGAGAATATTGATAAAATTCTAGATGATAAAATTATCTCCACAAGAGATGGTGGAACTCAACGGTATCTGATACGCTGGAAAGGGAAGTCACCTGCTGAGGACACGTGGCTAGATCGCAGTGAGTTGCAGCAGATTGATCCAGATCTGTTGGAGTATTATGAGAGCTCCTTCACACATGACTCGACGGGGTCGAGTTCTCTCCCACCTGGGGAGAATGATGGGGACATGGCATCAGCGCGCCCGGGGAGATTCGATCGCGTGTATCAGCACAGGAGGCATCGTGCTGCGTCTATTTGGTTTTAGCTGGAGTCTGTATTTTTTATTTATTTGAGTCCATGTTGTTTCTTTATTTTAATTTTGTATTTCTCCTTTTAGTCCCACATCGACTACGTGGAGAAAGTCTTCAGGTTGTAAGCCTATAAAGGCAAAGGTCTAATAAGTTGTAAGACAATGCATTCCTGATGATAAAATATTTTGTTGAATTTTCGGATATGAAAATTTTTCTCTTTGAATTTGGAGTGTGAAATTCCAATTCGCTTGGTGCGGGTGTGAAATCCAATCCATATATCCACTTCACATTCAAATTTTGAAACCCAATCACAAATCTCATACCATCCCAAAATCCTATCTAGGCTGCAAAATTCCCACAATACCCGTTGCCCTCGTCTTTGTCCTGTGTGCAAGCAAGCAGGATATAAGGAAACAAGCCCACCTGCCTCTTTCACCAACCAATTACAAAGCCTCTCTCTACAAAACCCAATCAGTCATCCACCGCCCTATTTTAGAAACAAAAAAAATCAAAACAAGAAAGACAAAAACCCTACTTTCTCTTCCTCCTTCCCTGCTCTCGTTTACAACTGCCATCACTCCAAATATATCCCTGCATCACCCACCAACAAACCCCCAATTAGCTACAAAAACAAAGGATCCCCTCCATCTCCATAGGCGTGAAACACAGGAGCTGCAAGTGCCCCTCCCTCTCCATATGCGTCAACCAGGAGCACCACCGAACACTGCCGCCTCTGTCCAGCAATCGAGTGTTCCGTTGCGTGATCCAGCGGTCTCTCACCTGCAACAGTAAACACACAACTTCAGTCCACTTTCAATTAGATCGGAAAAGAGTATTAAAGCACGTCAACGCTTCAACAGTACTTTTATTTTTCAGCAAAATCAGGCTATCTGTTAGGTTCCACTGCATTATTTTATCTCTAGAATATTATTATTAATTCTCTGTTGTCCACAAATATTGGTGAGCGAGTGTGATATGTTTTACCCTTGTGTTATATTGCTTTGATATTGCAAGTTGGATTATTCCTTAAATCAAGCATTGCATGTGGTTAGTGAAGATTAAAATTGTCCGATCTACGAGTATAAGCATTTTTGTTTAAACCCATCTTGCCATATGATTATTTTAAATTTATTCCTACTGAAGATCGTGATTTGTTATGAAACGTTAAAAGTTTAACTCTATCACTGAGTTTTGACATCATCCACATACCGTTTCACATCGTTGCACTATTTAGTTATGATCTTGATCATGGTTGGATAAGTCTGATCTTGTAAATGTTCATTCTTCATTTGTGATTTCGATATCTGTTGACCTAGTTGGTCTCGAGGATATACCATGTGCTTCATGTTTTGTTATTGATTACTTCAGTTATTCAGTTATACAGATAGAGTTATTGTGGGAGTGATTTCATTGATATCGGTAATCATATTTTATATTTAGAGTTTGATAGCAATTATTGTTTGATTTCAGTTATTGGTGACCTAGAGGATTAGAGTAGATTGGTAGTGATGATTATTGATTCATTGGTGTGGTGTGTTACTATATCAATACTTTGACTTGACTTCAATATTTGATGTTCATAGTGATTGTTATTGAGATTATGAGTTGATAGATCAGTTACAGATATAATATCAGTGGATGAGATTTTGATTGATTCTAAATGAGACTGTAGTATAAGGAATCAGTGTCTAAACATGTTACTAGTATTATTTCATGTTACTGAAAATTACTGAAAAAGTATTGTTAGACCGTAACACCATGTATAGTCCTATTGTTTATCGTATACACGGTTACTGATATTGTTTATTGTTTTTGTTATTGCTCACCGTGTATACGATTACTGTCTACTGATATACTGTACTATTACTCTTACTGTATCATCTCAGTATTCTAGATAACATGGAGATTGACTGTTATAACTGAATTAAATAATAATGTAAATGGACAACTTACACTGAGATTGGGGAAATTGATGAAGGAGACAGCGTCGGTATTTTGAGTGAACCTAGGATACATGTTGCGCAGCCGAAATGAGGTTCCACTACAGGGCTCCCGGGGATGACTAGCATCACATACTGTTACTGTTATATTGTTACTGTAGTAACTGGCGGTACGTCCTGGTTTAGCGCCAGGAGTCCGGGCCGTAGTCCGGGTATGTATGAGACTCACCTAAAGTATAGACAATGTCTTCATCTATTGTTTTCAATAACTTAGGACCTCGATTGGCATGTGTGGTAAGCGTAGTATGAGATGCGTCTACTGCATGTGACAATTGGTGTTTGCTGACATAAATTAACAATGATAACTATTATTATGTATAAAATTGACTGTATTCACCTGACTGTACTCATATAAGTTATGATAGGCACTATTAAGTACATGCTATAATGAACACATGATTGTACTCACTACCTGATTATATATATGATTCTGGTATAGACTGTCATTATTGTTTATTGATGTTATGTATGCCATTTTCTTATCTGTTATATTTTTATAGTATAATCATCATATGCTCATATGTTATATGTGCGTGCACCTTCTCCTTTATTTTACACACTCATTGAAAGTTCTGACTCTCTGAATTTGCACATTCAGGTCTATGTATTGTTATCTTACTGATCAGGTATCTGGAGAGGATCACACGCCTTACAAGAAGCTGGAGTTTCCTTACTTGATCGTTCCTTTTTGGTATTTCTTTGCTTTCCTATTCCTATTATTTTTATGATTCTATGCAGTTGGACTTAGTACTTGTTCTATTCCTTTATTCCTTTGCTATCATTGTGTCAGAAATTTATATGTCATATTGCAGTAATGTTGATTCTTTATAGTGATTATATAGCTTGTTAAGGTTACTTTAGGTTTAGCGTGTATACGTGGAGTATTCTCCTCCCATATATACATCGCCGACTCTCGTCGCGACTCTGTTTCCGCGTATTTTGAGAAACAGGGTGAGACATCATGCCTCCAAGTTTGCGTCTTTGGATCGGGGGGATCATCAATCACGTGGTGATCCTTAACTCTCCTCTCCCAGTAACATAAATCTCAACAACTCGTTTTCACTGCAGAAAGTTGTCACCATTCAACTTTCTATCAATGATCTTCTAAGATACAAACTCAGAAACTGTTCGCTTGATTTCTTCAGTCATCACTCAAAAGTTACAAAACAAGCAAAAGAAACTCCCCCAAATTACAAAGACGCCTAAACCAAACTTCAACCGAAAACTTTCAAAACAAACATGAGGTTTAACTGCCCCTCGCATAAAAAGAACTTTTTTTAGAAAATTATAAGGGGAAGAAACTTATTGACTTGTAAACTTATAAGTTACAAGGTTGATATCGGTTTGGGGCTGCGAGGATGAGATCGGACTTGTGGTTGCTGTCGAATAGCAGAGTCGAGTTCGTGGACGAGATCAGGAGACGATCTCGGGGATGGATTGCGGATCTGAAGACGAGGTCATTGTCAGATCGCGAAGACCAGAGCAGAATTGAGATCTGGAGTCGATCTCGTGGTTGGGTTGCGGATCCAAAGACGAGGATGAGGCAAGATCTATTTTCGAAGTGTTGCAAATCTGATGACGAAGACGAGGTCGCGAGGATGAATTTGTGACACGTCGTTGTCAGGTGCGAGGTCAAGACGAAGAAGATGAAGTCATGAGTGGTCTCTGTTGATGGATTTTGAATTTGAAGAGGGTGGGTTCTGTTGAAGGAAGAAGAAAAGAAAAAGAAGAAGAAGAAGATATGCTCAGGTATCAAGGAGGGGCTCTTATACCATAAAAACACGTATTTAGAAATTTGAGAGTTAGTTTCTCTCTCTCCATGTATATATATAGATGCATGGAACTCCAATCATACTTTGATTCCTACACTACTCCTAATCCAACTCATATACTATTCCTTATACACATCACGTTTCCTAACATTATTAAAGTATTGGCGAAGGACTTTAATCTTAAATGTAAAAGTTATTAACAATCCTTTAGATGAAACTCGAATTTAACCTTTTACAAGTTCAGATATGGAGTATGCTCGGAAAAAGCAATCAAGATGAAACTATTCTATGGGTATAATAGACCATATCTGTTCTGTAGTAAAACATGAAGATAAGTAGGGTGATTAGAATGTCAATAGAGGTTTATGTGATAATCATGAAAAAAAAAAATCTACATATGAATATAAGAAGCAACTGACCCTGTCATCGGTGGTGTACGAAACAGTACACTAATTAAAAAGGAATATCAGGAAAAAAAAAATTTAGTGGAAAAGTCTGTGCTCAACTTCTGTTCGGAAACTTGTGTTCCTAAAACTGTATGTCTAGAGGTCTCTCTGTTCCATGTGACCCGAGGTGACTTATTAGCTTTGTTATAGACCAAAGCTTTGGATAGTGGCTTAAATCAGCTGCATTATTTCAGGTGAAGTGTTGAGAACTTGAGATGTATATTTTCCTCGGTTTTATACTCAGTGCACTATTTTGTAGGATGTTTCACTTTGGTACATATCCAACTCTCCTTTCAGTAACCCATAGCTACTAGCTACAAGTATTATGTGGATTGTATTTAAGCTGTAGAAAATTCCATGTTGACTATTTATGCTACAAGCTTGAACCCTGTGGTAATGCACTACTTTGCTGTCTTGTGGTTAAGGGTGTAAAGTGTAAACTGTGTCAATAAGCCTAACATAATCTTGTTTGCATTTTGAATCTATAGATCTGGTTCTAAGGAATATTGACATGGTCTGGGTATTGTTGGAAACCCAATATACATGATAAATGCGTTGGTTTGTGGGTCAATTCTGGTGATCTAAAGCCCAATCTCACACACCAGGGATGCCACGACAGGAGGAGAAATCCTTCTATGGTGGGAGGGACGAAATAGCCCGGGATGGAAGGGACAAGCACCTTGATCTAAATGAAGTCTTTCAAATGAATTGACTGTCAACATTCACCAAGAGAATCAAAGATCATAGCAGATTCATTTTAGTGAATCAAGCTTGTTCATTAGAACAACGCCAAGACCATTTGGGGTGAATTCTCCATTTCCCGAGCAAGTCATACTTGTGGCTCTCACTGATCTCTCTAATGCCTTCACAAAAGAAAATGGTGGTACTCTGTTTCTTCCCTGCTCTTTGTATTCTGATCCTACTCATTGTATTTTGTTTGGCCAATCACCTATTCATATCTACTACTTGTATCTGACCCCCTGTATATTCTTGGCACTCTGCTATTATCAATAAAAAAAAGGATCAAACAATTCATCTAAATCTCATCCAAATGCCCTCTTACTCGGTTGGCCACTGAATCATTATTAGATTGTCTCATGAGAAGCTTCATATTAGATTCGAAGTTTTTTTTTTTAGCTGAGTGTGAGTTGGACATCTCACCTCAAGTTTAATTGTTGCTGACCTTTATGTATTAGTCAAATATAACATTATATACTAAATAATGGAGGGTGAAAGCTACTGACTCACATAATTTATACATAGATACTGAACCAAGTGAAACAAATACTAGAAGAATTCAGAATCAAACAAGAAGAGGAAGCTGCTACCTCATACACCTATATATAATAAAAACTTACAGAATATATATTGTATTGCTGTCCCATAACTACTCACACTTCACTGTCAGGAGAGGGCAGGTTCAACTATTTGGTCTTAATTGTACTACTTAAGGCAGAATTAGAGTGGTCTGTTATTATACATTATTCATAAAAAAAAAAAAATCATCGCATGAGCAAACTATCTACATTTATTCTATTATTGACCTATTTAACTATGAGATTTTAGAGGTTAGAACAGAAAAACAAACAGGGGAAGTAAGCTGCAACATCATGGACAACTGGAGCTGATTAGATAATAATGTGTTGCTGTCATCTTTAACTAATACTCCATTATTTCTGTCTCTGCCCTCAAATCTACATCACAAACAAATATCATCAACAGTCAAAATGAACTGCATCTTCTGATGAGAAAACAGTGGGAAAATCTTGGACAGAAACTTGTTCTCTATTTTGCTTCTCTTTTCTCCAAATTTTAGAGTAGCGGATTTTGATAGAAAACCAAATAAGAGCAGGAATCTGCAAGCTTCAGCTAATACAAAACACTACATCTGCCTCTACCCCTCAAACCTCACAAATAAACTACCTAACTAGTAAAAATGACACAAAGAAACAAACCCTCTACATATCAACACACGAAGAGTCTGATATCTGACTGATAGAAATTACAATTTCCATCTTCTTCTGCTCTCTTCTTCCCTCTCACATTATGGAGCAAGAGTTTGGGTTGTCGTCGCTGAACATGTTGGTGAGCTGGTCATCTTGCCTGTGCCCTCCTCCTCCTCCATGGGTGGAGACTGAGGAGGTGGTGACAGACTCAACATTCCTCACATACCCAGGTGGTGCCTTCTTGTCGTAGGCTTGCGCAGTGTAGGGCTGAGTCACCAAGTTGTAGGGCACATAAGGCCAGATCTCAGCCTTCTTCCCTGTCGACTTTGCCTTCTTCAGCACCTTGCTTGGCTCTACATACCCTGACACTGTCACCTTCTGCTGCTTCCTGTTTATCTCCACTGTCTTGACTCCTGCAAGAACCCCATCGCACGTATCAATATATGAAACAGGGGAGAAAACAAAGAAAGAGAAAGAAAACAGGAGTAAAACATGGGAGCAAACCTTTCATTGAGGAAAGAACTTTCCTGACTTTGAGCTCACAGCCATCACAGTCCATCCTGACCTTGAGCTCCACGGTCTGGAACTGCTTCTTCTTCTTCTTGTGGTGGCGACTGTCGCCACCACCAAACAAGTCAGACAAGTACTCTAAGGTTCCTCCCACTCCCATGGCTGCTCTTCAACTTTTTCTAGTGAAGGATGAAGGAGGTCACTTCTTACACAAAAAAAAGGAAAAAGTTGTAGAAAATGACTTCTTTGAAATGGGCCTTTAGAACAGAGGGAGCCAGCCAAGTTGATTAGAACTGACAGAGGAAATAGAGATAAAAGAAAAGGCTAAAGGATGGATTTTGAACAAAAAGACCTCAAGAGGAGGGAATATATAAGGATCCTGTTCTGGGTTCTCTCTTAATTTATTTCTCCTCCGTATATTTTTCTCTCTTGTATGAAAGCTGAGAGAAGCTTCCAATGAAGCTTTCCTTCCTTCGTTCCTTGTGCCCTCTCCTCCTTATATAGGGGCAGAGGCCAACCACAAAAGTTGTTTTACTTCCCAAAGTTATAAAAGCATGTGTAAAAATAAAGGATGGAAGCACTGTTGGAGATATTTGTTGGGGTTCTGTTCTCCAAATAGAATAATGGAGATATGGGTTTTGTGTATGACAGTGGAGAAACCACATCCCTTGGGTTGTAAGAAAGCTGTGGGAACAGTAAAGAATAGATTTTTTTGAGCATGCCATGAAAGAGACCTCTCCGCAATATAGCAAGTAAAAAAAGTAGGGATGGTCTTAAATTATAGAAAAGGGTTTAACCGCCTGCATACACTTTCACATTTCTTTTACACTTCAAATATATTTTGGAGCTCGTTTACCATTCAGAGCACTTGAGATTGTGAATGTCAAGGATTGTTGAAGAAGTAACGTGATCATTTTGGAAGTTGAGGACCTTCTTCTTGATGTTTAATGTTGCAGATAATCTGCAATGCTATATATAAATCTTAGATGTTAACCATCTATGAGGACCTTGGTTGGTTAAGGGCGTGTTTGGATTCATGGAAGTGGGAGGAAAATAGGAAGTCAGAAAACTCATTTTTCACTTTTCTTGTTTGTTTTGAATCAAAAAATGAGAAATGAGAAAACCCTTTTTTCTTTTCCCATTCTCTTTTATATCTCATTTTTACGTTATCATTTTCTTACTTTCAGAGTGTTATAGTTAATTTTATTATCATGTAAATCTCATTTATAATAAGTTACAACTCAAATCAGTTAATTGTGATGTCATGTAAATTTCACTTGTAATCCAATTACGGTCCAAAAATATTATTTCAGAATTAACATTTAATTTAATATTATTTTATGGTCAATTTTGCGGTCAATATTTTCACTTTCATTTTCACATCACTAACCAAACTCCGGAAAACATAATATATTTTTTCACTTACACTTTCACATTACAACCAAATAGCAGAAATGAGAATTGCACAAATCTCAATTTTCTACTATACTTTCACATTTCTCATTCTCATTCTTCACTTACACATTTTCCTCCCACTTTCATCAAACCAAACAGGCCTTAAAAGAGAAATACGAGCGACACAATTCCAGAAAGATAGGGAAGGGGCACGTATTTCTCAAAACAAATAAATAAGTAAACAAATTTTAGGGGTTGTATAGAAGAGTAGCAACTTCACTTGGAAAGATTTGCTAGATTGTATGAAAGGGAAAACAATAGAAGAAACGGATTGCATCAAGATTTGTCATAGTCATTACTTTGGCCACATCCATAATCCTAGGTGAGGTAATGTAAGAAATGGGGAACATAGGAAAGTGAAAGGTGTGACATATCATTTAGGAGGTAGTGGGCCTTTTTTTGTCATTGGATGTGGAGTTGTGTTCTTTTCTTGGTGGGACTGAACTGAAGAGCTCATAGTAAGGGTATGGTGAGGGTTGGGGTTGGGAGCCAAGAGATTTATGGCCTCCATTGTGTTAGAAAGCTGTCATCCGTTAACAATCACTGTTTCCAAAAACAGGATACATTCAAAAAGCTTTGTAGATGGGGAAAAGTTGAATTGTTGCAGCTATTCCCTAGAGAGAGAGAGAGAGAGAGAGATGATTGAATGCATTCTAAGATATGTTTTTTCTTTTTTTGTTTTTTTTTTAATTTTTATTTTTGAGAAGAATTTTGCGGTTAACCATCGGCCTAATACACATACCCTATTCACATATGTCGCACTCTATAAAATCCAAACTGGTGCCCATTTGAGAGCAAACCCAACGACTTACTGTATGGTCACATGGGGAGACCACTAAGACATGGTTTGTGTAAGCCTTTTCCTTTTCCTTTTTCTTTTTTTTCCCCTTTTTGTTGCATAAGCTTAATGCTAATGTACAAGTACATATTTATAATAAAGCATTTTAATCTCTATTTAATTTATTTAGAAAATTATGGCCAGCTATCAAAAATGTGAACACCATCATATGGGGCTAACCTATCAAGAAATTTGTCTAGGTTGATAAAGAAGTCCACTCACAGGTAATGCACCAGAAAGTAACCTCCATTTTCTTTGGTTGCCATTGATTGAAACTTGAAAAGTTGGTCAATTCGTTCATTGTTGTATTTCTTTGAACCCCTTATTATGTCCTCAAAATTTTTCAAGCAGAAAAGCTTGGGTAATTATAAATAGGATTATAAACTTGGAATTTTGAGATTGTGGCTGTGATTTAGTTGACAAGTTTGGTGGAGGAAAAAGCATATAGGGTCCCTGGATGTGGACTCCAACTTTTGCATTAGATCCAACTTTCGTTTACTTGAGTGTGAAGGCTCTTACTTAGACCTCAATCAACCGAACAAAGTCGGAGATGCTAATATGAGCTTTAGAAGGATTCATGTTTCATGTGCTCAACAATGTGATTAATTTCTTGATTTGGTTAATGATTAGCTGGTGAATATATGCATTATGAACATTGTTAATCTTTCTTGGATATCAACCTTGTGCTTCTTTCTCTTGGTTCTAATCTTTTTTCTTTGATGCAGCCATCTCCTGGGTCTAAAAACTTTTGGTATGCCGAACGTGCATTTGTGCTTGGAATCTCAAAGATGGTCCAAAAGCACCATGTTTTGCGAGTGAGTTGAACATGCACTTCTTGAAATCTTTCTGAATTGTGAATCAGTAGTCCTTTCTAAACTGAGATCTGATGCTTTGGAGAGAATGTGCAAATTGAGAGCTGGTTTGCTGCAAATGTTGGAGGGAAGAAAGTAATGTATTATAAATGGAATACTGCCATGTTAGAGGTGAATTCAAATTTCTCTGGAAGTGCTTCTTTTTTCTTTCTTTCTTTTCTTTTGTTTAATAGTAAGTTGGGTTGCTCTCACCTCTTTCTTGGACAGAAATGGGCATAAAATTCTTTTAGGGGCTGTTTGGTTGCAAGGAAGTGGGCGGACGTAAGGAAATAGGGAAGTATAATTGCTCACTTCCCTATCTATCCAAACACCGGAAAAGGAAAATAAGAAAACCCTTTTCATTTTCTCTTTTCTCTTTTACACAATCATTTCCTCACTTCCAGAGTGCTACAGTTAATTTTATGGTCATGTAAATCTCATTTGTAATAAGTTACAGCACAAGATAGTTAATTTTTTGATCATGTAAATCTCACTTGCATTCTAATTACAGTCCATTTTTATTTTTCTTAATTATTTTTTATTTTAATATTATTTTACAGTCAACTTTGTGGTCAACTTTTTCACTTCCACTTTCACATTACCATCCAAACACCGGAAAAGACAAAACATTTTCTAAACCACACTTTCCAACAATATCCAAACACCGAAAAACTTACTAACCAATTCCCAAGTTCCAAAGGAAATTTTAACACTTCCTCACTTCCTCACTTTCACCCTTAACTAAACAGGCCCTTAATGAACTTGTGACCTATCCCATAAATGCAATAGCCTTTGTGAACTGTGTTTGTTTTCTTCTCGTATTTGCAGCAAAGGTTAGAAACTTAGAACATGCAACTGCAAACAAAATTACTTAAATGGATTTTTTTTTTTTCCCCGGAGAGAGAGAGAGAGAGGACAGAGGTCATTCTTCATCTTAATTACCCAAGTTAAATTTCCCGTTTGACAACTGCGAAGATTAAACTTGAAACCTCCTACTTGCACAGGAAGGGTCTTACCAATAGGCTAACCTACTTATTCTAAATTACTTAAATGGTTGAACCAAGTTAAGATTGATTAAGTTTATGACCCCTTATTAAGAGCAAACTTCCCTCTCTCTTTTTTATCTGATGTGTTCAAAATCTTTAGATTCAAAATATAAAAGAGGAGAGGCAGGAAGGAGAATAAATAAACAAATACATCTCGTGCTTATTAACTTTCTTAAAGTTGTTCTTTTTAATGAAACAAGTGATCATATATTTTTTTTTTCCCCAAAAAGCAAAAGCAAAAGCAAAGAAGCAGAAAAAAGAAACAACACTCTTTAAATCAATTTGAGCACTTCCAAAATAAGATTTGGTAGGCCAAATGAAATCAAGAAAATTTATAAAATAAATGTCTAGGGGACCAATAGTGGTACCAGGCCCCCACTTGAACTGACCCAACCAGACCTGAACTGGCCCAACTCAACCTACATGCCTTAAGCCAGACCCAACAACAACCTAACCTGACCAAAACCACCCACATTGCCTATGAGCTGGGCATATCTCAACTCCCGTTCTGTAACATCTATTCCTAGTAGTTGTATAGCTGAGATCTGTCTGTTCAAAATGCCAGAATCTGGAGTCAAGAAATTCAAAACTGAACACAGTGAGACAGCTCATCCCCAGCCTTGCAGCTGCTGCTGCCAGTGATGGCCTCTCGGCCTTGACCACCGAAGATCAGCCGCGGCCGCGGCCGCAGACTCTTTTCCCGAAACCGCGGCAGTCACAGTTGGAACTGTGGGGACCAGCTGAATAAAAAACAAGCAAATTCTTCCCTCTTCATCGTCTTGGACTCTTATTAGAATAACAAATATATATACATATACAATCTATTTGATTCATTCATGCATCCATCTGATTGCCTAATAGAATGAGGCATTAAGTTTGTCCAGTTCACATCTTAACAAAGAATCAGTGGAGAGAGAAAGTAAGAGATTGAAGGCTGAGGCAGAAAGCACAAGGTTTTGACAACAACTACTTGCCAAACTAAACATGAGTTGGCAAACTGAGAACTAATAATTGGAGGCCAGATTATCAAATCGAATAACTTCCAAGGCTCCGTTTCTCTTGTGGTTGGCCTGTCTTCAGCAATCAGACGCATGAATAATTAGTTGTTGCCCAGACAGTCCACAGGGTAGGGACATTGGTTTGCTCAAAGGAAAAGGACTTGAACCTGAAAACTAGCTGATATATTTTAAATGGAAAAGGTAAATTGCTATTGAGGAATGAGATGGTTTGTGAGCTTCTGAATCCTTCTTAGTTTATTTTCTGCTCATCAGCAAGTGTAACTGTGTTCCAGTGGAAAAATAATCTTTAGAGCATGTAAAATTTAGTTGCTATCTATGCTTAAAATATAAATAAATAGGAGTTGGACAGTGAATCATTAATCAAGTCGTATTGTGGAGATCAAACCAAATGGGTCATCACTCACTGAATCAAAGATGAAGAGAATCATTGGCTCGTCTAAAACTACTTGCTAAAAGTTTCAGCAAATGCTCCAATCAGGAGACATAAAACATGAAAGGTTGATTAATGTGGTTCGAAGGCAATTTGGCTGCTTGGTTTTCAGACATATGTCGATTTTCATATCACTCTCTCGTCGATGAGACACTGGATTCTATCTCTTTTATCTTTTCATCTGACTCATTAATTCATCTAATAGACAATCTTCCGCATTTGATTTGATGCAAGACAAGTTTTATCTCTGTAAACCCGAGTGATCAATTGGCCTAACAAGTCACTGAGACAAGGTTCCAACAATGGAGACATTGTGCAGAGTAGTCAATGAGCAAAAGGAAATTTAAATGTCACAGCATGTGGCTTCAGTGAACTTTCAGAAACCTCAGTTGCACAGTTTCTACATTCAATTTCAGTTCGTCCAATGCACAGAAAGCAAACAAAGATTTTTGATCTCCTCACAATTTCTTTAACAAGCTTTGAAAATTAAGGTTACAGTGTGGGGCTTAACGAAACTTTCAAAAACCTTAGCTGCATCCTAAAATAAAGCAGGCAGAATAAAAATTTAATGACAACACGCCCAGTTTGAGAAGCAGCCTGCAAGACTATGATCATCCACAAGATTAAGCCCATGTTGAATATCACACAGGCGCCTGGCCCGTCAGCAACAAGCCAAGCTTTGGAAATCACGATCACGGTCGTGTGGCTTCAGAGAATTTTCAAATTCCTTGGCTATAGCTCGAAACAAGGCTCGCACAACAAGAATTTATTCGGGGAAACAAGGTAACATGCAGAATGCAATATTCTCATTTGTCAAGATTTGTTTCACAGGCATTAATCTTCAAAGTTATTGTACTGTCGTATTTGACACAGTTAGAATATCCTGAGTAATAAACTTTTATTATGTTTGATACGCTTTAAAAAAGTTTTTAAGAATATGACATTTTTAAATGTATTTTTTCAAACTAACATTTTAGCGTGATGACAGCGACAATGAACGAAATGGTGATAGCATAACAAGGGCAGTGGTGCTGGTAGCAGTGGTGACAATGCTAGCGGAGGGAACGACGATGGTAACGAGAGCATCTATGGCAGTGAGAACGATGACAATTATGGTGGCATCCAGACAACGCTGGTGGTGGAAGCGATGGTTATGATGACATCCACAGCAGCAGTGGTGACGTAAGATGTCGGCATTGGTGACGGCGGCGGCGGTGATAGTTATAGTAGCATCAACAACTGCAGATTTGATAGATCAACAACAATGGTGGAGATGATGATAGTGAGGTAGCATCAGCAACTGCAGATGTATCGGTGGCGGCTATCAATGACGATGGTATGTTAGCGGTGGCAGTGCTGGCAAATGGTTGACGGTGGCGGCGACAATCTGTTGGGAGGGCAATACCAGCGGCGGTTCACAAGAGCAACAATGGTGATAGTCGTTATATTTTTTTCAAACTAACCTTGTAATGTGATGATAATGACAATGAACGAAATGGTGACAGTGATAACAATGGCAGTGGTGTTGGTAGCAATGGTGACAACGATGATAATTATGGTAGCATCCGGACAATGATGGTGGTGGAAATCATGCTATGATGACATCCACAGCGGCAATGGTGACATAAGCAATGGTGGCGATTGGCGGTGACGGCATTGGCGGCGGCGGCGGCGGCGGCGGCGATAGTTATGGTAGCATCAGCAACTATAAATGTTGTAGATCAACAACAATGGTGGCCATGGTGATAGTGATGGTAGCATCAGCAACTGCAAATGTGTCAGTGGAGATAGGCGGCAATCAACGGCGATGGTCTATTAGCAGTGGCAGTGTTGGCAATGGTTGACGGAGGCGGCGACAATCTGTTGTGGGGGGCAATACCAACGGCGGCTCATAAGAGCAACAATGGTGACGGTAGTAATGGTTGTGATCGCCATGGTGGTGATATTCACAGTGACGATTAAGCAATAGTGACAACGATAGTGACAATGGTGGCAGCAATCACATGAGGCAGAAAACAAGAAAGGAAAGAGAGTAGAGGAATAAACATGGTTATATTGGAAAGCACAATTTTTTTTATAAATTCTCATCAGATCAATAATATAAATTATTTAGCTAGCATAGTAAGAATTATATTCTCACGAAATAAGCAAAAACTCAAATTAAGCTCTCTCCCACTTGGGGAGATGGTAGACCAGCGCGCCCCCTCGAAAGTGCAATGATTCCTGATTACCCAAAGACACCGTCCAGGTAAGTATGGTTGAATGTTAGCCCACCTCCTCATTTTATATCCATTTTGACCCTTTCAACTTCTCCACGCAGGCGATGTGGGACTAAACTCTCTAAGTACATCTATAATTCCCATTAACAATAACAAATTACGTTCTCATCATCTTTAACTAAAAGAAACTTCTTGCGAATTGTGATGAATTGATTCATACCTTCAACGTTGATGTGAATGCATAATAACCAGAGAAATGTACAAGCTTATTAAGTTCATTCATAATAAGAGTATATATGCCCAAGATTGTATTAATATATATTCTTTAAAGCATGAGATAGTAATCATATTTGGTGTTCACGTGGAGATACAGTCTCATCTTTCGTGAATAAAAATGTGATGGAATTAATAATAAGTGCGGTTTTTATTTATCAGTTTAAGCTTTGGATCGTATTAATTCTCGGTCTCTGTTTAAGACACAACGTGCTCTCTTGTGGAGGCTCGAGTAACTCCCTAACAATGGTAGCCTGTGCAGGTTGTGGTCCACGGCTAGAGATGGAAGTTGAGTGTATAATTATCAAATAGTTCGCTAAATATTCGTCCGATTATTCATCGAATTCAATTCAGATGATCATTAAAGCGTAAACAAATGGTTTTTAGTATTCTAGAATTAAACGAATCAAATCTGAGTAGTTTAGTATTCGATCGGTAGAACTATTTGTTTAGTATATACATTTAGCCCCCTAACAAATTATAATATTACATACATCTATATAACTACATTTTGCTCCCTGGGTTTTGTAATTATTAAATTTGAAGGACTCAAATGTGAAATTAAGTAAACATGAGAATCCATGTAAACCAATCAAATATGGGCAAATGAATTGGATATCAAATTTAAACTGAATATCCACAATATTTACGAATACCGGATATTCGGTTCAACTTGAATATGAATCCTATTTGCTACTCGAATCAATCGAACTCCAATATGAATATTGCAAAACGAATCCAATTCAAATAATGCGCTATTCGATTTTTGCAAATCGAATCGAATTCAAATTCAAATAATGCACTATTTGATTCGGTTCGGTTCGGTTCCACCCCCTACCTGCGGTGGAGTGGACTTAGTAGAGTCAAATGTGACCGCCCATGCAAATCGTGGCCCTGTAGCTCACGTGGAAGTCGAGTCCAATGTGAAACCCGCCCATTTTCAAGTCGTGCCCCACCAAAGAGTGAATTCCAATGTAAAACCCGACAAGTGAGTTTTAAGTTAACTAAAATCTAATTTCTTGGATGTTTAACCGCACGGTTGAGATTCGTGGATAGCCCAGAATTTTTTTGGACGGAGGTACATTCATTAAGGAGATTGTTTGGTATTTATGTGTCAATATAGTCTCATATTGAAAAGTTAATCGAAAAGTGATGAACTTAAATAGAAAATGAAGCTTTTGCTTATTATCAGCTTAAGCTTTTAGGTGATAATTTCTCAACTTTTTTTTCTAAAAATGACAAAAAAATGAAAATAGTAGAGATACATCATATATTAGAGGTTTCGAAGAAAAGGAGAAACAGAGAGAAGGCAAAACTTGCAAAATAGTAAGAGCCTGACATAGGCCAAGGCTTTTGCGGCTGTCTTCTGAATCTGGCCCAAAGTTTGTGCTTGGCGAGG
The DNA here is from genome assembly GCA_038442645.1 of Agave tequilana. Taxonomy (NCBI): domain Eukaryota; kingdom Viridiplantae; phylum Streptophyta; class Magnoliopsida; order Asparagales; family Asparagaceae; genus Agave; species Agave tequilana. Next base: position 37,882 of record JAVJIF010015351.1, read on the forward strand.
CAAAGAACAAGTTACCACTGCTAAAGCAAGTGCCTTTGTTTCTAAAAAGAATTTTTTTGGGAAAAAGTCATCTCTGCCACAGGGAAGAAAATCTATCAAGTACCCATTTTTTTGGAAAAAAAACCAAAAACCAAACCAAAACAAAACAAAAGATTTCTGCCACAAGGAAAAGCTGACAATGCATAAGATGAGGAAAAAAAAAAAAATCTTCTAGTGCCTGAGAGTAAAGAAATATCTTCTTCATTTTAGACAGTACAAGAGAGAGTTCCTCTCAACTGGCAGCGACCGAACTTCAACCAACTCAGATGAGTACTTCTGTGCTTTAAAAGTAACATGTGAATACTGTGAATTCAGATATGCAAGAAAGAAGATAGCCATAAGGACTAGTTGACAACAGTACACAATATATATCTAATAGATACTCCAAAAAAAGAAACATAGTTAGACTAAGCCAGGCTCCGGCCTATATTTAAAAATAAAAAAAGGTAGTTAGACCAAGCCATGGGAGTCTGAAAATCTGTTAACCCACAAGCCATTAGCTTTAGCTGTTGGGTCAAGTTATTATCTCACTATACAACTTCCAAACTTTGCCCATAAACCATGTTTTCGCTTTGAACCAGACTAATCTCAATCCTGCTTTCCAACTGTCAGGTCTTTCATCTCTCTCTCTCTCTCTCTCTCTCTCTCTCTCTCTCTGAAACAAGTTCATTCCAAAAGTAAAAAAAGAAAATTTTGATGTAATTTTTCTTCTTTGAAATCATTATCGCAATGATCTATGCATCTGTTTGCAATCTTAAGCCTCTCTTTGTAGGGAATTTGAATTCAATCATTTCAAATGTGTGTGAGCCTGCATGTAACTTTCAATTTTACAAAAATAGACAGAAGTCGCACTTACGTAATTTATAAATCAGAATTAACAACCACATTTCTGCTTATTTGTTCGTAAAACAAAATAAAGAAATGAACAGGTTAATAAGAAAAGAATTAAAGAATGATTCATCACAGACAAAGGTTTAAAGAGGGCACAAAACCCCTCTACTGACTATGTACAATGACACATCATGAGCAAGATTACAAGCGGGCAATAAGTAATTTGATTTTTATTTCCCAAACAAGAATTACAAAGGAAAATGGCATACTCATCTGGGTTATTTGTTCGACCACTGGAACTCAATTTCCAAATTCCTTGATGGTCCACTTTTGCTTTCAGGGAGCAAAGTGTACTCTCCAGAAACGGACCCTAACATAACCACTCGATCAATCTGAATGGTTACTTTCCCGAATGAGCTCTGCATTTTATTTTTAAACCAACAAAGGATAAGTAATCATCCAGAGGATAGAGCATTTTACAATAGGATGATAATTTTTGTTACTTGTGTGCTTGTGCATTACCTTGCCAATTTTGCTCTTGTTCTTGCAGGATATGTGGAGTTTCTGGCCTTTAGGAGGACTATCAAATGCCCATGCGAATGCTTCATCCCATTCAGGTGAAGGGCCTGTAGACACAACCTGAGGACCAAGTGGTGATTAACACATAAATTGGCTGTGCTGCAAAAACTAAACTTATCACCCAAAAGAATTACAGAAAAGAGACTTCGAGGTTAATGCCAACATCACTATCATTACCACCATGATAACTTTACTGTTGTCACATCATAGTAACAAGGAAAGGGGCACGGAAAGGGATACAACACGTGACACTGATGCAGGATATGAAGTCCCAAAGACCAGGGTAATATCTTTATTTCTTTATTTAAACAATTGTTTAAATAAATTTCCCTATATCTGGTATTAATTTAAATAATTTATTTTCAAATTATCTAATATATAATGTATGATTTTAGAAGTTTTTCAAAAATCAAACAATAACTAATTTTATCTAAGTTCCTTTCAAAGAAAAATATATCTATTTCTCAAAAGTTCTTCAAACAAAGGTTTTCCAAGTGTGTTATAACAGAAATTAAAGTGTAGTCTCTCAAGCATGTCAGGCAAAATGTTAAATAAAGTACAAGCAAATAGTAAAACACAGCATTATATAGTGTCATAAATGGTCTTCGAGAAGTTTGCATTTGCATTGCAATACAGTGCAAGATCTATCCCACTCAAATATAAAGTATCGTGTAACTATGGATCATACATAAGACAAAAGAAACATGAATTGAACATGTTGCAGATGAGCAATGATTCTTTTTCTATTGGAACTATCCTTGTGAAAACAAATGCAAATTTCTGTAGACCAACAATGAAAATAGTATTGCATATTTTCATCTACTATGATCTATACATGACATATAACTAAATCTTAAACAACCTCCTGAAACTCCATATAGCAGTATAAGATCTCCTAAGTCATTGAACATGATCCAATGATATGAAATTATTTAGAGTAAGTTCGGCAGATAGTTTTTCTTCCAAGAAAAAAGGGATAATAAGTTCAGTTGGTAGTTGCAAGACTATAAAGTAGGAGAGGAGTATGAGAAAAAAAATTGACTGTCTAGCTGGCTATTAATCTAGATGTATCTTCTTGCTAATGAGAAACATGAACTTTTGAAGCCTAAAACATTCAGTGATGATGGCAGGTAAGTAGTTGGAACCATATGTACACAAGGCAGCCAAGTTAACAAGGTGGCAAAGCCACATTAGATCCAAATCAGAAAGGTTGCTGCATGACACACAATATTCCAATGATTCCAATCTAATGTATGTGCCTATTCACTTCCTAAGAATATGACTGAAAAACAAAGTAATCTTACTTATATATTTATTTATTTATTTTTCAGAGTTATCTGAGCGAGAAGAGCAGATAGAAATAGTAGCTGTATCTTTCTTTTCTCTCTTTGAAGGGATGAAATACTAGTACAGTCTAATTTAATTTTAAGCAAAAATTTTGAGAAATGGAAACTGAAGAACAAAACATGAGTAATACCAGGAGATGCCAAAGAAAGACAAGGTACTTGTGATCCTCAGTCTATCCACTTTTCTGATAGAAAGTTACAGAAACAAATAAGTTGACAAAAGAGAAAAATTTATTTATTCCACTCTGTACAGTAGACCATTGTGTATGCATTAAGGTGCACCCTGCGAAGCACGAACACAGACACTGACATAACACAACATGATACACCAACACAAAGCAAAATTTGAAAAATCACGACATGACAAACAATATCGTGTCTGATATGTGTCAGACAAGACATGGTTTTCACAATAGAAGTGTCACTGCTTCATATGAGGCACTATATTTAAAATAATATAACTACTGGAAAATAATTAAAAGTAGGTTATACTTTTTTAGTTATATGAGCATATCTGTGTTTGCTGAAGTGTTGGCATTTGTACATAATAATGGCTTGTAAAATTGTAAAAATCGCTTAAAATAAATTCAATTGACAGTTTTCATCAATAAGCTTTTAAACAAGAGTACATAAAATATAAGATTGCTTAATAATTAGCATGCTGAAGGAGGATTCAAGACGTGGAGACAATTTTCATGTACGAGTAAAGATCAATAAGAATATTACCTTGGTTTGTCTAGGTGGTGTACTTCCAAGAGTGATCTTGCAATATGCACTAGGGTTTCCCACCGATTGTCTCAAATTGTTACCCCGCTTTATAGTTATTGTCAGTGTACCAGGCAGACACTGCAAAAGGAATTCAGCTTTCTCTTGAAAGCGTGGTGGACCAGACTGAATCAAGTATTGCAGCAATGGGATAGCCTCTGATGCGGCAACAGATTGAGCTTTAGAAACTTCAGCGGGACAAACAGACCAAGCTTGCCTGAGAAGAAAAAGTGAATCCAGTGCTGCTTCTTGTGTAGCCTCTGAGCCAGTCCTAAGCGATGTGACAAGATGAGGAATAATTAGTGTAGCAGGCTCTGTGGCTCTCAAACGAGGGAAGTTGCCAAACAATGCATTTAACGCTTTCAAATATTCCTCACTAGCGCTCTCACTGACACAGATCTCCTTCTCGATGGCAGCTATAAAGAACAAGACAAATCAGAAATGTAAGTATTATCAAGTAGACTATAACAACTAGTGGACATTAAATAGCAAGGCTAGTAAATAGATTTTTCTGCCAATATCTTTAAGATGTCACTTTTAACTCTCTTCTAGTGATGAAAATTAATTTCAAAACATTATCTTCTGAGAGGTAAAATAACTGTTACTCAGACAGCAAAATGCAATAGTTTGATAGTTGCTAAGGCGGCAAACATGGATGTATTAACACGAGGCACAATAACACTTAAGATATGTATACCCTCTAAGAAAGAAACAACGTCAAGGGCAGGTCCCGGATGGATCATCCATGTTTGAGAAGGTTTTAGACAACTAATTGTAACTAGAGAAAATTAAACAGATAATTAACGATTGTGTTTCAGCAGTACTTACTGCATAACAGACATCTTCATGGACAATAACTAACATTCTGATTCTCATCTATATGGGATTAGAAATACTTTAGATGCTCTCTACCAATATCCAAAGTCACTCATTGGATAAATTTGTCTATTGTTAATCTGATGCATACCTTTTTATCACACAAATATGAGCATTAGCATACTAAAAATCATCAAAACCACTCTATAAGTTGGTTATGTTATTAACCATCCATCATAGTTTCAAATATCAACTGATTCTTTTGTGTGTGTAGACTTGTGTCATTCCGGAACCCATTCAAATATAACCCTACGACATCCAAATATAAGATCCACTCTGTTCAAGTTGATCTACATTATTTCAAGTAACTAAAATCAAAAAACATGTATTTTGAATACTTTTTGCCTATCCATCAAGTAGGCGCAAAATGGACAGCCGAAATAGTGAATTAGTTAGTTTAACGTTGTAGAATATTTGAAATCTAACAAAAAAATGGTGTGAGGATTTTTAAGTGTTTAGATCATGATGAAATGGTCGGATCGAGAATTTGTATGTCTAAAGATATAAATCTAAGCAATATGTTATTTTTGACCGTCCATTTTACGCCTACTTGATGGATGAGCAAAAAGTATTCAAAATACATGATTTTTTTATTTTTAGTTACTTGAAATAATGTAGATCAACTTCAACAGAATGGATCTTGATTTGGATGTCGTAGGGTTGTATTTGAGTGGGAAGGATTCGGTCTCGAATCCTTCTGGAATGACACAAGTCATTTATGTGTGTGTGTGTGTATGTAGGGGGGGGGGTGTATCATATGGGGTAGATATTAAACCCTATAATAGCGGCAAACATGGGGGCCGATATTGCCGATATGACTTATATTGCCGATATTGACGGCAGATATTAATGATATTGATACTAAATTCATTAGCCAATACTGATACGGATACCGAGATTTTAAACCATGTTGTCCCCGTCTATATATAAACACACATTTCATGGAGATAATCAGAACAGAAAATAAAAATCAAAAAAGACTCCATGAAATTATAACAGCATTCATTTAGCATATTTAGGCTAGACATTAAAGGAGAAAATATCAGGAACAGCACAGTTATTTGAGCTCTCTAATTTACTGTAAGGATTCATATAATTTAGTACTAACAGACTATTTATATTTTGAACAGTATTTAATAGGAATAACTAATCACTTGGAAAATGTCAGGCTAGAATTTAGAAGAAAAGGTAACCACCAAAACAGAAGGTTTATCTTGATTCCTTCCACAGAAACAACACATGAAATAAAATACAATAAAAAATATCTCGAGTTTTGAATCATCAATAAACAAGCTCTCCTAAAGTTCCCCAGTAGATATAAATGTCTCCGTCAAAGACTTACTGCAAGAATTTGCAGCTACTGAAAAATTCTAAGGAGTACAGAAGGGTAAAGAAATGGATGAATAGTTGAAAGAAGGCTAAATAGTTGAAAGACATTACCGGTTATAGCTCTCACTGTTTCGCTAGAAGCATACTCTTGAATTGTGTGATTAGAAAAAAGTAGCTTAACAAACATCGCTGCTTGAACAGATGTGTCTGGTTCACTAGAATTGATAAGATCTAGCACAACCTGAACACCACCAGCTTCTGCAACAGCTCTTTTATTTGTTCGGCTGTACATTACAAGGTTCTGCAGGGCACATATAGCCACTACTTTCATTTCTTCTGTTGGCTGATCCTCAAGAAGATTTACCAGAGCTCGGCATGCTGAAGCAGCATCAGGAGATCGAGCAAGACCCTCATTCTGGAAAAGATCTCCAAGAGCAAGAGCTGAGAGCAGCCTTCCCTGTTGAGATTGTGTTTGTGGATCTAGAAGGTATAAAGATAGTGGAGAAATGGCAGCTTTGGCAGATTTTGTTTCCCTTATCTTCACATTGTTCAGCAATGTCTCTAGCAGTCTTGCTGTAGTTTCTTCGGACTGATGACTCCCTAGAAGTTCTAAAAGTGCCTCTATAGCACCACTTTCAACCATTGCTGCTGCACTGGTTGAATCGTCACTTTCCAATACAAGCAGGGCATTCAATGCACCAACAACTGTACTCTCCGTTCCAGATCGAAGCAACTGCACCAATACAGCAACAGGCACTTCCAAATAAAACTCAGAACTGTACTGCAAAATGCTGGACAAAATGGATGCTGCAGCTTCCCATATAACATGAGATAATGATGGTTCGGCTTGCAGTATTACTTTGGACAACTCATAAACACCACCTTCTTTTGCAATTGCATTAGGCCAAGCTAGTGCGAGGTTAGCGAGAGCTCTTATAGCTCTTTGCTGTAAAATGTTGACACCTGAACCAAGAACTTGAATGAGAGGACCAATTACTTGCTGTGTTATTGTGGCCCTCTGTAGATGTTCTTCCAAAAGAAGGTGAGATATTAGTTCTGTCGCTAATTGCTGAACTGCTTGAATTGGTGAGCCCAGTAAGGTTGTAATTGGTTCAATAACCTGCTGAGGAGTCAAGCTACATTCAGCTCGGCCCTCAGGATGCTCCAAAACATTAACAAGGGCCTGCATTGCAAATTGCTGCCCATGAGAACCTAATTCAGGCCTAGACAATAGAAGGAAAAGTGGCTCAACAATTTTGGCTGCTGATGGACCCTTAGCAATGCTACCATTATTGGTCAGTGCCCGCAGCAACTCTGCAAATGCCATACAGAGAAAATCAGGAGCTTCATGAAGGATAGTGAGAATGCTTTCGATTACTCCAGCTCTCACCATTTCCAATTTACAAGCAGGCCTATCTTTACCCAACTTCACCAACACTCTACAGATAATCTCATGAAGGGGGTAACTTTTACCAAACAAAAGGCCAACTAGAGGAACAATGGCACCATGTGCATAAACTAACTCTACCAATTGATCATCATCTAGCAGGTTATCCAATGCTCGGACCACCGAATGCTGCGCAGGACTAGACTCAGTTAACAGTAGACACACCAGAGGCTCCACGCAGTGAGCAGCGGCCATTGTAGATCGAATTCTTGTGTTTCCAAACAGAATGCCACATAATTCTGCAGCATCTCCCTTCAACTCCACCGAGCAATTAGAAGAAAGAATCCTACAAAGAACATCAACAGCATTCATTTCAACATCTCTAACAGAGAGTGCTTTGGGTGGATTATCGCGTAACAACTTCACGAGTGCAGAAATTGCAGCATGCTGTTCTCTTTCATAGCCAGTATTCAGCATCTCCACGAGGGGTTTAACAGCCTGCCTAGCAGGCTCCCCATTTCTGATATGATCTGAAGAAAACAAGCTCTCCAATGCTTTAGCAGCACGGTACCTGGAGTTTCTTCCGCCTAGACGTAGGACTGCTACAAGCTGATTCACAGCACCAAAAGCAGACTCATGACGCCGTATTTCACCATTGCTGAATAGAAGACCCAGTAAATCAGTAGTGGTCTCTTCTGCTGCATCTTGCAGACCAAGTGATAGATATCTAGTAAGTGCCTCTAGAGCCCCAGCTTCTGCCATCACAAGCATGTTAGCAGGGCAGTCTACTGCCAGCTGACTCAAAAGGCCCAATGCCTGGTAAGGAGCGCCAGGTCTGTCTGGAATTGGTTTGAGCAAATCAACAATTGCAGGTATGGCTTTCCGAGAAGTTGCACCAACCCTAATGTCTTCATCTTTAAATAATCTTTCTAGAGCGACATGTTCTGGGTTTCGAACCAGAAAGAATTCATCTGATAGTTGTGAAAGTTCAGCTATATCAGTCTCCACACAGCCAAGCAAGGATATAAGTCCAGAAACAGCTCCAGAATTGGCAATAGCCAGCAGAGTTGCTCTACCACCATTACACACAAGGTTGGACAGTGCTTGTGCAGCAAAATATCGGCTTGCTGACTCCTCTGATCTCAGCAAATTTGCAATAATAGGGATGGTTTGCGTTGTTGCATCAGATTGTATAATCTCTCTTTCTCCAAACAACAAAGCGAGCAGTAAAGCACAAACCCATATACTGCTGTCCTCATCTGAATCAACCTGCAAAAGTTTAGGGTAAGCACGAAGATTGATTATTAAGCAACCGAACACCATGGATAACAATGAACTAGGAAAAAAAAAAAACAAGTAGTAGTACCCAAATAGACACCACTAGTATACTCAACATATCTATAATAGAAAAATATCAAGTACCCATGAAAAGAAAAGATTTTAAGTCAATGCAGTGAATGAGCTCCTAATTGCCTAAGAGGAGGTAGTGATTCCAGTGAATACCTCAGTAGCTAGGACCGTGCATTGAGAAATCTTGGCAGTTATAATTTCAATAGCTCCAGCTTCCATCATTACAAACTTACTTCTATTATCATGACAAGCAAGTACAGAAAGTAACCAAATGGCAATAGCGTTGCCAGAAATCACCACTGTGTTAAATTTACCATCACCCTCTTCATATTGCTTATGAAGATTCCCGCTAATGCTTATTTCTACAATTGTATCACTGTCCCTCATATAAGCAGATGGGTTTGAACGATTGAGCACTTCAACAAGACAATGAATGAGATGATGGCATAAGTTTGCTTCATTTAAAGCTTCTACCACCAAGTGGCTATGGTCTTTTGCAGCACATATCAGAAGAGCAGCTCCCCCAACTATAACTTTTGCACTATTAGAGCCAATAACCTGCCTTGCAATTGACGAGACACAGCCAGAAGTTCCGCATAGTGCATCACCCAGAATAACAGGCTGGTCTCGGCATAGGCTTGACACAATTTCGATAGCTTTATGTTGCACTAAGGGTGTTCCATCAGCTATACAGAAAAGTAAAGGGGGTATAGTTTGGGGGCTCTCAATAAGAACTCCCCATGGAGATTTGATATGGTCATTCATTTCCATCGATCTCAACAGCAATGAGAGTGCATCAAGAACTTCTGATGCTACGGCAGCATCAGCACTAACAGATTCCAGTAGAGAAACAAGTGCAAGAACTGTCCCAGAGCAATTGATCCTATCAAATACTGCACTGCCTAAAAGATGACTATGAAGAAGACAGGCAATTGCAGATGCAGCATGAGTTTTTCCATCAATGGTGCCATCTCGCAAAATTCGTGTAATAGGCAATATAATCTCTTCAGGAAATGATTTAAGTGATATTTCATAATCCCGAAGCAGATTAGCCAAAGCACGGGTTGCTTGTTCAGCCACTTCAAGATTTGAGGAATTAGCAAGCAGAGTTAATGGAGCCAATGCATCTCTAGCAACTGTAGCAACTTCCTTGTTTCGCTTGATTGAAAGAAAAATAGCAGCAAGACAGCGTGATGCCTCAATCAAAATTTTGTCAGAGTCCACATTAAGTAGCTTCATCATTGACCAAAAAGTCTCCAGAGCAATATAACTTTCTCTCAATTCTTTGCGGCACTGAAAGATCCCTGCCAGAGCTGATGCTGATTTAGCTTGAGTTTCTTCCTTTATACAGCTCGAGATATTTATCATTGTCTTGATTGCATCATTGGCAGCACTTCCTTCATGCAAAATTTCATTAAGTGGTGCAACAGAAAGTAAACTTTTTAGTGCATCTAAAACATAGGCCTTAGACTCTGGTTGCTCACTGGTTAGTAGTGCAGAGAGCTGGCTAATTGTGCTCCTGTCGGACTTGCGGATGAGATGGTTCAATGTGTTTGCTGCAATCTCTTTCCCATTGTCACTTCCATTTTTCAGCAGCCATAACAAAGCAGGAACAGCATCAGCACTTTCTACGCATGCCCGGATATCTTCACTGTGGTTGCAAAGGTTTCCAAGGATTCTTGCCGAATCTTCTTTGGCCTTTGAAGACCCTGTTTCTAGAATTTGAACAAGAGGAGGTATGCCACCAGCAGCAGTTATGGCCCATTTGCTTTCATTGTTTTCATTGGATAAAAGGCAGAGAAGAGAGACTGCACATTCTTGTTGCTGCTCTGATGATAACCCAAGAAGAGAAATCAACAGCTGAACCCCTTCACGACCTTGCAGTGCATCCCACAGACCACATTCTTTGTTGCAAAGTATAAGAAGAGATCTTACAAGCTCTTCTTGCAACTCCACAGTTGCCATGGTGATCAAACCAACAAGCAAGCGCTTAGCCTCAGAACCGGTTAGATTTTCTGAGAGAATAGCATTTCCATACAAGCTGGCCAATGCTTCTATTGTACGCTCCTGTACAAGAATTGATACCTTTGGTTTGAACTGCTTCACCAACATCTTCTCAATAGCAAGAGGGTCTGATGCCCTAGTAGAATCAGCATTGATATCATATATCATCAGGGCTGAAGCTAAAGCACCCAGAGTATCAGCAATCTGGCTGGGGGAGTTGCAAGACTCAAGACTTTCACCAAGGCTAGATATGACATTTGTCAAACCACCTGAGATATTTGCCAGGGCACACATTGCATTTTCCTGCAACCCTTGGGCAGACTCCCCTTGCATAAATTCTTTTGAAGGAGCTATAGTGGCATTTATTAAAGCGGGGATCCCATTGGAACTAGCTATCTTGAGCCTGGCTTCCTTACATTGTGCTGAAAGAGACTTGAGGGCCCCTGCAGCTTCCGCTCTGATAGTAACTTCACTACCAGGACCAAGTAACTTCAGGAGTAGTTTGGTTGCATCAGCAGCTAAAAACTTCAAGCAAACAGATGCGTCTTCTGACATCATGCATGCGAGAAGGTAGCAAACATTTGCTAGGGTACTTGTCTGTCCAGTTACAAGCAATTTTAGAAGTATATCCATGCCACCAGAGTCTACTGTTGCTGCCCAGAACCCCTCTGTGTTGTTGCATAGATTCCTTAATGCTCCAGTAAGTAGAGTATCCACCACGCTTCCATTCTTGAGACCACTGTTTATCTTGTCCCACAGAACTGGAATTACTCCCTCAGTAGCAAATATCTTTGAGCCAACATGATCCCTAGCTCCACCTTGGGACACAGCAAAAATAGTCTTTGCAGCTGCAAGTTGACCTTCTTCTGAGCTAGACTTAAGGAGGGAGAGAAGTGGAGGGATACAGCCACCAAGTAATACTTTTATCCTTAGCTCATCTTCTTTACAAAGAGAACCTAGAACAGTAGCGGACTGCATTTTTACAGCGAATGACCCTGATCTGAGAAGAGAAACAAGTATTGGAACTGCTTGGGAATGAGAACCAACGGCTCCAAAGCAGCATCCCTGGTTTCAATTAGATCTAGCAACTGCTTTAGCATAGTCTCTTTCTCTTGAACTGTTGAGGTACTCCTGCGAAGCTGTTCAATACATTGGGCAACACTCGCTAGTGTTCCATCTGGATCCTCCATGCTACTGTGGTCCCTGGAAGAAATCATGAAATCTAGAAGTATTAGGTTCTGATAAGTATAGAATTAATGCCTAGACATGAAACATGTTTGATGTGAAAGATCCCAAAGCAACTACTATGCAGTTTGATAGAAATTGAACAAAGCAACTACTATGCAGTTTGATAGAAATTGAATTAAGTGTCTCTGGATTCCCCTGTAAAAATCAATTTGTAAAAATATTTATTGATGTATAGTTCCTCTTGGAGGTAGGGTGGTCAGACAATGTTGTTTACCTCCATGGTGATAGTAATGATATTGATCTTGATATGCTACTTTTCGCGAGTATGAAGCACATATGCGACAAGGAAATTTGTAAAAAGTAGGACACAGATGCGCCCGCGGACGCACGCACGCACGCGCGCGCGCGCGCGCGCGCGCGCACAGAGAGAGAGAGAGAGAGAGAGAGAGAGAGAGAGAGAGAGAGAGAGAGAGAGAGAGAGAGATGGGCATCTCTGACACGATGTCCATGTCATGCCCATAGAGTGTCGTGCCCAACACGTGTTGGACAAAGTTACGGGAGCTATAAAGAAGTGTCGATGCTTTACCCTGTAATCAAACTCATTTCAAAAAATTTCATGTTTTCTACCTCATTTTTCATTTTATCTTGCTGCTATGGATGATTTTTCCCTTATTTATTTCTCAGTAGTCAGTATGAATAGCAAGTAAAAAATTTTAAACTAGGTTTTTTTTTTTGGTTTTTTTTTTTTTTTTTTTTTGACAATTTCTTCGGTTCCTTCCATTACATATAACTCTCTTATACCTGTGGGAAACATCAAACACATAAATGTTGTTGAAACTGTTTAGTGAATGCAACCAATAAAAATTGCTGAGGTAAATCCTGGTAATTGTTATGATTGAGTATGTTTATACTGTAATAATTTGTGCATCCTATAGATAGATAAACATCTATAAGAATCAACCTCAGGTAGTCATGTTCAAATGTTGAGGATAGTTATCATTCGAGACCCTTGTCAATGTCAACCAGGCCATAGATGCAACAGTTAGAAAGAGACTAAATTTTCACTTAATGAAGACATATCACTTTTAGTCTATGTAGCACATACACTCCTATCATGAAGCCGTGTCGTGTCGCACCCGTGTCTGACACACGGGTTAAACACACACATGTTTGTGTGTATTTTTAAGTCACATATCGGCGTGTCGTGTTCATGGTGGCATAGTCATGTCCGTGCAACATAGTTTTTAGTACAATAAAGAGTGATGGTAAAAAGGATTCAGTCAACATAATTTTTGTATGAGCTGTAGGCATCAGGCAAAGGTAAATAATGCAGCAAGTTAGAGTTCTAAAATTAAGACGGTACTAGGACATATCTGTATCAGTTCTTAATTACCTTTTAAGTATTTGAACTTAAATCATATTTAATGGATGGGCTGGTTGATGGTCGACATATGCACGTTGTCAGCAGTAACAAGTATGAATAATTCTAAACATGCATAAAAAAACAAAAATAAGCTTAAAGTAAAAGACGTTACTTTGCTAATATTTTGAGAAAGAAACTTTTGCAGGTAACCCATTTTAGCCAAAACACATTCCTTGGTTCGATCATTCATGGCTCTCCATGAATCCAGTTAATAGTGTAATAATTTGTAGATTTGCATGCAGTGCTCAAAATGCAAAAAGAGAAAAAGCACATGATTGCCTCTTTAAATTGGTTATGGAAAAGGAAAAAGAGAAATGATACACTTCAATTCTGGGCGATAGCTCTTGCTAGAATGATGCCAGCTGTTGTTTCCTTCTCCAAACATAGTTATTAAGAACTGAGAGTTTAAAGAAAAGATTGAAATAACGATAGCCATCCTGAATAGGCGAGTACCGTTTGAAATACATGTAAATGGGGCAAAGTGGGAGCAGGTAATCCACAGTAATGTACCAACTTATGAGGTGCATATTGCAGCTATCGGCAGCAGTACTAGATATTTCATAGCAATATAAAATGTGCCTTTACAAAGCCATTTACAGATGTACCATGTTGCATGCCTTGAGTTATGATACAGTGTGATACAGCAAGGTTGGAAGTTATGAACCACTGTCATAAGCCTTGGCATAGGTAGGAAGTTATGAATCACTGTCATAAACCTTGGCATAGTACTAATGGGCCTAGTTAGCCAGTAGAATGACAAGTATTTTGTCACCTACCCTATGAAACTAGACGTGTTTGCAACTATGCAGCATGCCATAAGAACATGCACAATTAAGATGAAAAAAAAAAAATTTAAATCTCAGCTACATATCAAGTTTGTATGACCTCCGCGGTTGAGCAACTTCTGGCAGAGACTAAAGACGTAATTGGCCCATGTCAGACCTACACAGCAAAACTATCATACAGAATTTGCAACAGTTTGTCCACAAACCATTTACTGTCATGGTTCAGATTTTTACTTTAAAAATGATACATGAAAATGCTATGGAATAATTGTTATGGCTTTCGTTAAGTTCCAGAGTACAAGCACATGATTGAGTAGCATTGTCATATAGATTAACTTGACATCATCTTATTTGAATTAGGCATGATTTTGCTAAGAGTACAAATCGTACCTTGTTAAAGAATACAAGACTAGAATGACTTTCGGTAAGCATAACTCAGAACGACAAAATCTTTTAGATTACAGTTATAAGAAACACACCAAAATGAATTCTCTTAGTATTTTGCGGCCATTTTTTTTCTCAAATTCTGAACACTCCAGAAACTTATTTTTGTTTGCTTATGTTTTATATTTTGGATTAGAATATAAATGGTGAAGGGGAGTACAATCTGTGTCTGTGTCACACCTCAATCTTAGAAAGACCTAAAATACTAAGGTTATTGTCTTGAATGAGAATTTTATCTCACCTTGAGCCCGCCTTCATGAGAGAGTGGGGAGTCGGGGGGCCTGTTCGTGAACTTTAAAATCCACATTTCTCCCCTGTGATATGGAAAAAAAAGATGTTAGATTAAGAGCATCAACGAAGGTAAATACCAATATCCCAAAACATAGCTTAACAAGATGGTAGTAACAGGATTGACTTGCCAGAACATCGACGGTCATATTGCAAAAGTTTTCAAATCACAATCTTTAATCCATGAACTAGACAGTTGATTTTCAAACCACAAATTTATATGTAGATATATGCTTTCAGGTAACAGTTCACATTTTAAATTTCCTGCACATGCTTTGCACAATCTGATTTGATGGATTTGGTGTAGTTACATCTCTTAACCAACTTAGACTCGCACAATGGCAGGATTATACTTTATCTGGATACCTAAGACCTAAGACTGAGTGAGCATCATATAGAACATGGAACTGGTCTTCAATTATAGCTAACATAGATTTCACGAAGCAACAGTACATCAAATTAAATGATTAATGATTCTCCAGTAGGAGTCTTGATCTTGCACCCTTGATCTGTGATCTTGACCCCCAACTCATTAATGGGCTAGATTTGGCATGATATAGGCTAAGTCTGTGCATGGTCTATACCAACACAACAACATTCCACAATCACCACACAAAAGAAGAAAAAGAGGAAGAAACAATTATCTTATTGTGATATTATCATTTTTTTTAAATACTATATTAACTAATAGTCATATTATCATTTTAAAAACTAATTGTGATAACAATTATTTTCTGTTTAGTTGAATCATTTTGCTGTTTGGGCATGAAAATCAGTCAATCTGAGTTCACCAAAACTTATAAGTCGGAAAATGTTTATCTAAGAGTTCTCTTAATTCAAGCATGTGTATTATTCTTGGTGAAAAAGTTAATGCTCATATCTCATGCAGAAATTTACATTTGTGCCATTTGAATGAGCAACTCCAAGAACCTGCGCAAGCACATCTTTTACAAGGGGACCATCCATGACTTGCATTATCGGGAATAAAGCCAATTAGCAATCTGTTTATCCTCACTCAATTGGTTATTGACAACATAAACATGAATACCCTACCATACCAGGGGGGTAAACAACACTATCACTAGCGAAAACAGCATAAGAAAAAACAATTAGCACACAATGACAAAACAAGTTAATAGATAGAGATGTACCAGATCCGCAGCTCCATGGCTTCCGCCATTGGTGCCAGAATACCTCCACGCAAGTGCTGCCATCAGCTTTACTGCAATTCAAGAGTCCCTGAATCAAATTGATACAGATTTCTGCTTTTCCTGCAATTTGAACCAGACAGAAATAGAAGAGATCAAAAGCATGTTGCTGCCCCCAAATAAATATAATAAAACTGATTCACAAAGTACAGCTGCACAATTTGACTTATCAAGACCAGTCCAGTTGATTTCTAATTCATAATTATATATTTTTTTCCAGGAAAAATGTCTCCTCTCTCCTAGCAATCAGACCCTTAAACAAGAAGGGAAATTTAAATGGCTAAATCTTCACTGTGAGGCATACAACTGCAGACCATAACAGTCCAACGATGTCTGCTTTAACCAATTAACAAGAAAAACAATCTTCAACATGTCCATTATTACGAAAAAGAATGAAGTGAAAGAAGAAAAATGGTTAATGACTGAGATTAGCCCAGTCCAGTTCTTTAACATGTCCACAAGAAAATAGCAATTAGCTCAGTTCTGAATCCTTCAGATCAATAATTCCTTTTGACAGATCTGAAGACACTAAGAATGTTCCTATATTTCTCAAGAATAAAAGGTTCGAACGGTATATAAAAAATATCCAAGAAACATCGATATCGGATTAAACTAAATATGACTACAATGTAAGGGTTTGAGAATTAAAACATAATTCAGCTTTTCACTATATGAACAAATATAAAAATTGATAGCGTTTTTTTTTTTTTTAGAAGACTAGAAAAACTAATTTGTCCACTCCCATTTCTAGAATCAACTCTCATCTAAAATCTTGAAGAAGCAAATCAATACATACATGCAAAACTTAAATCTCTCCTTCTATTGCCTACAATTTAATTAAAGGGAAATTAGAAAATATCACTATTGAACAAAAGGTTGAATCTATAAGTTATGTATTGCGGCCACTAATACCAGTAGGCTGCATATGGAAAAAGCACTACACTGCGAATCAACAACTCAAAAACTTGTTATAAATTACCCTTTTTCCTTAGCAGTATCCTAATTAACAAGAATGGTTGTCACAACAAACATCCATCTCGTTCATTCTTTGGAAACAAAACTCAATGAAAGATCCAAATTAAAATCTATGAGAAGTACAAATGACAATATTGTAAATTTACCAATATCAATCAAACTCAATCCAAAATGATGTCTAGTTGTCCCAACTAAATAGTCTTGTGCATTTATTAGTAGAAGAAGAAGCGGAAGAAAATAAATGAGATTTAGATCAGAGGAACAAGGATGATAACCTTAAAAAAAACTCCAGAATTCACCAACATTGAACCAAATCAGGACACATCCTTTCAAACTTCCAAATCTTACCACATGGGAGCACTTTCAAATCAAAAAAAGAGTAAATAACAATCAGATATTCAATTATCCAACAAAATCAAGACTCCATTGAATCACATTACCCAGGATTGCCAGTAGAAGATCAAGTCGAAGATAACCTAGAAATCAAAACGAAATTTTCATGCAATTATTAAGACCAATGGCAATTGACACGGATTAAGATCTTCAAGCACTATCACTCAAACAATATCTTCTTATACTTCACAAAAAACCCAATATTCCAAACATTACCTCGAAAATCTTTCCCAAACCGATCAAAAGCTCCAAGCTTTACCAGATGCAAGCATTTTCGACGCCTAAAATAGATCGAATTTCCCTATTCAGACATAAAAGAAGACAAGAACTCGATCAGGGGTCAATTCTAAGCAAAAGGATACTGACCTCTATCGATTTCAGCAGCAGAACTCGAAGCGCCGAAATTTTCTATAACTTCTCTGCGATGGGGAGGGGGGCGGGGGTCTCTCTCTCTCTCTCTCTCTCTCTCTCTCTCCCCTCTCTCCCCCTCTCTGCAGGCTACAGCTAAAGATTTGCAGAGCTGTTTGTTTCTTTTTTATTGTTTCCCATTTTTTAATTAATTTATAATTTATTAAAAACTATATATAGTATTTGCTTTGATGCTTTCCCTCTCGCAGTCACTCTCTCGCTGTCCCTCTCTCGAGGAGTGTCGGCTGAGACGGAGGAAGCGACGAGGGGGCGCTTGGGGGATCACTGAATCAGTTAAAAGGAGGATGGATATTTTTGTTATTGTTGTTTTGGGGATCACCATCTTTTTACTACGCTGAGGTTAGCTGGGGCCCGCTTCTGAGGTGGAAGTTACGCTCATCTGACTGGCGGTATTTTTTTTTTTTCCTTTCTTTCCTTTCTTTTTTATTTTCTGTTTTTTGTTTGCATTGACCATGCACAATTTTATTAATGATATTTCTCCTCACTCAAAAAGAGGAAAAGAAAAGAAGAAAATGATCACATATCTATTCATTCTACGTTATTCAACTTGAGTTGCATGACATGGTATGAATCTCTACAAATTACTAATTTAACTCTTAAGTTTATTACCAGTGAAAAGGTTTGTGAAAGAACATGCACTCTTACTGGGGAGATATTTGATTAACAAAGAAAGATATAATTGAGAAAATGTGGAATAACACTAAGGGGTGGCTATCGGGACTGGTCGACCCGTCCCGCTTCGCCCTGTGCGACTCGCCGGAGTCGCACAGGGCGAATACGGATGTAAACCTGTTTCGCCCCATTTGAGTCGGGTTAGACGACTCAACTCGTCCCGTTTAACCGGGACGGGTCAGATTCGTCTCGTGATGAGTCACGGGACGAATCGGATCGGGAAAAATTTCCCCGACCCTCCTATATAATTTTTTTTAAGTCCTATATTAAAATGTAGGTGTTAGAGGGAAAATTATATAGAGTTTCCTATCTTATTTTTTTTTATTTTTTAAACTCTCAACAGCTCCAAAAATAGCCGTTGTGGGCTAAACAAAAGGTGCCACGTGGCACCCTCTGGTTCACTCACAACGGCTATTTTTTGAGCCGATGTGTGTGCACAGAAGAAGTGAAGAACGTTGGCCAACTTTTAAAAAAAAAAAATTTATAACCCCATCCCCACCCCCTTATAACCTCTATAAAATCTCTCTTTCTCATTCACTCTCATCTCACTCAGCTCTCAATCTCTTCTCTTCTATTATAAATCATTACTATTTTCTTACTATTATAATTTAAAACCTATAATATAATCTAATGGAGCACAACTGGACTAGTTGTGGTAGCTCATATGAAGCTGGTGGTAGCTCTTCATCAACACACAATCCTTCCTCTTTTATACTTTACACCGATGCTAGCGGTACCTCATTGTTACCATATGTCAGTTATCCATTATATAGCTATGGTCCTCCAACATCTGGTTTTACTCCCTATCACAGTACTTCCGGATTTGCTCCCTATCACAGTTCTTCAAGTTATACAATTGATTACAGTTGCTTTGCACCCTATATACATGGTGCATATACCCAGTATAGGTCGGCATTCTATTTTTTCCTCCTCAGTATTCTTTATATTCTCAACTTTTAATGTCAACATCACCAATACACGCACAATTTTTGGCTTCTTTTTTAACTAAAATACAATAACAGCACAATGCACAATCAGCAGTGCATGACACTGTAATTCTAGAAATACAAGGACCAACTGGCACAACCAGTAAAGAAAGAGCCAAAACTTCTAAAGTGTGGAGCCATTTTGAAGAAAGAACAATTGATGGCAGAAAAAGGCAAAATGTAAGTACTGTCATCAACTTTTTTATCATAAAGAAGGATATGGTACAGGTGCTCTTTCTAAACACTATGACAAAAGGCTTATTAAAGATCACGGATTACCGCCACAACAAGCACAAATATTAGCAAATTCGGGCATACTCTTCACTTGGAGATATAAGTGCAAAGTAAACAAATACAAATTAATTGAATTTATTGTTCGAGCAGAACTTTGATTTTCTTTTAGTGAATCAGATCACTTGTTGATTGTCTTAAATCTATTTTTATTCCTAATTATAAGAGAATTAGTAGACAAATTATAATAAAAGAAATTGAAGATTTATTTGTAAATAGAAAAAATATTTTGAAGACTCTTTTTACTAGTGATGCAAGACAAATTTCATTAACTTCTGATATATAGGAAGCTCTTAATCTTATTCATTATTTATGTGTTACTGCCCACTTTATTGATGATAATTGAGTTTTACAAAAATATATCTTATCATTTTTTAAGTTTTCTGAGAATCATTTTGCTACAAATGTAGCAAATTTCGTTTTTCTTACTTGTAGAAATTAAGGTATTGAAAATAAAATATTTTCTATTTTTTTATAATGCTAATGAAAATACTGCTTCAATAAGACAATTAAAAACAATATTAGATCCTATTTTAAATGGTAAACTTTTTCATGTTAGATGTGTTTGTCATATATTAAATTTATAGTACAAAATGATCTAAAAATCTTAGACAAATATATTTCTAAATTAAATAAATTATTTTACATATAAAACATAATGGTCGTAGAAGGCAATCTTTTAAAGGTTATTGCCGACAATGTGAACTGAAAGAAAAGCTATTCCAAGCAGATGTGAAACCGCGTTGGAATTCAAGCTATTATATGATTAAGAATTGCCTTCCTTAGAAACAAACAATTCAGTTTTTTATAGTAAATGAATATTCATTTTTTTATATTAGTGACGAAGATTGGAAATTATAAGAAAATTTTGTACTTTTTTAGAAACTTTGACACTGCCACAAAAGTACTTTCTGGCACATATTATCTCACATATAACTTAATTTTTTGTAATTTTAATAAGATTGCTCAAGTATTTGTTGTATATAGAGTTGGTGACAGTCTTGAAGAGGCTGTAAATGATATGGAAGAAAGTTTTCGAAAATATTTTGAGAATATGCCTTTTTATTTTACTTAGCGGCAATTATGAATCCTAAAATTAAAATATATAATTTAAAACTTTTATTATCCAATTTTATTACATGTTTAAATTATGAATAAGATGTAGATAAATTACTTCTTCTACTAGTCTAAGTAAAAGATTATCTAATTTTAAAAGTTTACTTTTTTCTAATACTAGAAAGAAATACTCTCCAGAAGCAGGTTCATTCGATGAACTTAACTTATATTTGAACACAATGCCTGCTAAAATAAATGAAAGTGATGATGAACTATGAGAAACATTTGATGTTTTGTCATGGTGGAGGAACAGAAAAAATAATTTCTTATTCTTTCCACCATGGTTCGAGATATACTAACACCTCAGGCCTCTACAGTAGCGTCCGAAAGCGCATTTTCTGTAGGTGGTAGAGCTTAGACACCCTGGAGGAGTAGATTGAAGCCGAAGCACTTAGAGATGGATGTTTGTTTAAAGAACTGGTTCGACACAGAAAGACGCACATAAGGAAAAGTCATTCTAGATGAAGATTTTGAACAGGACGATAATGAAAAGTAAAGAATCACCAGAGTAGTATTTTTTATGAGCATTGTATGAAAAGAATATCTTACTATCCGTTCTGATATTATTCTGTCAAGCTCAAAGTGAAGAGTGACGGTTAGGGTCCTCTCCTCTTCCTTTGATATTGAGAAATAAATATTGAAAATAATAATAACTTTTCTGTAATTTATAAATTGAGTTTTTCATATTAATAAAATGATTTACCTTGCAAAAAAGGCTTGTAATTTGTGTATTTTAATTACAATATTTTTTGTATTTTTTTTACAATTTTTAAAATTTCCCCTTTTTTCCTTCTTTTTTTTTCAAATTTTCACTTTCCCCCAATTTTCCCAAATTTAATGGCAAAATCGAAATTTAAAATCAAGAGACCCGATTCGTTTCCCGGATTTCCAACCCGTCTCGTTGGATTCGTTACAAGACGGGTTGAACCCATCTCGTAACGAATTCTAACGAATTCGTTAGCCAACGGGACAAACCGACCTGATTCATTCCGTTAGCCATCCCTAATAACACCTAAAATTGCAGACTTTAATAAATCAATTATAACAATCTTTAGGCTTTGTTTGGCAACACGAGTTAATCGACCTGATTCATTCCGTTAGCCATCCCTAATAACACCTAAAATTGTAGACTTTAATAAATCAATTATAAAAGTCTTTAGGCTTTGTTTGGCAACACGAGTTAGCAAGAGTTAGACTTCTATTCAAAATTGAGCGAAACGATATTTTCTCTCGTGGCTCCTTCATAAAAAATATCCGTCTTCATCCGAGAAAAAGAGAGAGCAGCACCCGCTCGTCGCCGCCGCCACATCTCTCCTCTCACTCCTCCTTCTTCCTCCTCCTCCTCTTCCTTCTAGCCGCCTCCACCTTCTTTCATCTGGGGGGGAGGGGGGTGAAGGAGAGAGAGTGACACCGCCGCTCACATCTCTCCCCACACTCCTCTGTCTTCTTTCCAGCTGCCTCCTTCTTCATACCCCTCTTCCCTCCTCCCCCATCCTTTCATCCGAGAGAGAGAGAGAGAGAGGGGGGGGGGGGGGAGGGGGGGGATCAGCGCCCGCTCGTCGCCGCCCCTTCGCCGCCGCGCCGCCCGTATCTCTCCCCTCCCCACTCATCTTTTTGCAACCTCCTTCTTTTTCCTCCTCTTCCTTCCTCTTCCCCCTTCTGCGGTCAGTTTTCACCGCCATCGGTATACTAGTTCTCGTTAACTTTTTCAAACACTCATTTGTACCGAGAGCAAATAGTGTAATCATGTAAGGGTAAAATTGAAATTTAAGAAAAGCATGCACTTTGCATCTTACTTTTTGATGGCAAGTGTTTAACTCTTACACCAATTTTAAATTAGTGTAGTAGTTAACCAACTCTTCTTCTCAACTCTTCTCAACTCTACTCTCTAAAATTCCTTAACTCTAATGTCACAGAGTCAACTTAATTTCCTTAACACTAGTGTCACAGAGTGAGCTTAATTAATATTAAGATGTTTTTATTCTATTTTTTCTATTTTTCAATTAATATTAGGGTGTTTTTATTCTTTAGAGTAACTTTTCTGCACCGCAAATGGACAAATGACTTTGCATACAGAGCTTGAAGTTCGAAGGATTGAGCTCTCAAGTCTGAACTCAATCCATGTGGCCTTACTTGCCGATTTATCATCAAATATTTTTTTAAAAGAAAACAATATATATAAAAAAAAAAACATTGTGTGCATGTGTGGTTAAGGCCAGAAAGATGACCGCCCAACTCCCAGTAGGCATTAGTTGGACTGCACATTGAGAAACATGCCTTTTGTCCCAAAACCCATACCATCAAATTTAGGTGGAGAGTCTGCGTCATCTCCTCTGTTTTCATTAGGTAAAATATGCCGAATTTCTTCACGTCTTTGCTGGAGATGGGCCCTTGCGAAGATTCCTCTCATGTTGTTGTTAAATTTAATGAATGTACTTAAATACAATTTATCCACCCAACTACATATTTGACGGAGAGCTTGTACAGTTAGCAAGTTAGAAGGGGCCAAAAAGATTTTTATTTAGGAGAGTGGACCAGAAATTTTATTGATCTAATGGCTATTTTATACTAGTATACCGTCGTTGTTGATAAAAGACCTATTGATCGGCCAGGAGAAAGGTAAAAGAAAAAAGAAAGAAGAAGGAGACGGTCGACGCTGCTCTCGTTGTCTTGCGAATGAAGACGAACGGACAAAGTTTTTATACGAGTGAGAAGAGAAAACTTCTCTTCGATCGGTTTTATGAGAGAATTTTCACGGAACAGCTCTAATATTGTGTTGGTAAAAATAGAAAACGTTGTGCCAACTGGTGTCTGAGCAGAATACTAAGAGCTTAACGATTATAGATAACTTTAAAAGACTCTTTGTTTCAAAGGAAAAGCAAATATGGATTCACAGATGAAATCCAACGTGTTAAATTATGTTAACTCATAAAATAGGAACTCCAATACTCTCAAAAAGCTTGAAAATGGATAGGAAATGGGGAGGGAGGGGATTTTTCAATAATTAAAAAGATGAGAGAGAGTTTGTAATATAAAATAAAAGATTGATCAGTCAGTGATAGAGATATCTGTTTGGTTAGAGGTGGAAGTGAAGATGTGACAATAATTCCCTTTGGAACTTGAGAATTGGTTAATAAGTTTTTCAGTGTTTGGATGTTATTGGAAAGTGTGATTTGAAAAATGTTATATCTTCTCCGGTGTTTGGATGGTAACGTAGAAGTGGAAGTAAAAGAGTTGATCACAAAGTTGACTACAAAATAATATTAAAATAAAAATTAATTAAGAAAAATAAAAATCAGATTGTAATTAGAATACAAGTGAGATTGACGTGATCACAAAATTAACTGTTTTAAGCTACAACTCATTACAAATGAGATTTATATGACTACAAAATTAACTGTAACTTTCTAAAAGTGACGAAATGGTTGTGTTAAAAAGAAAAAGAAAAGAAAAAGAGGTTTTCTAATTTTTTCCCAGTATTTGAATAGATAGGAGAGTGAGAAATAACACTTCCCTATTTCCTTGCTTCCGTCCACTTCCTTGAATCCAAACAGTCCATACATGGATCAACTTTTCTATGGCTTTTTTATCATCCCTGATCAACATCATTATCTTCAAAATAATATTTGATCGAACCTTCTGAAGAGTATAGGTCAAGGAAAGTTTGGCAGCCGTGTGGAACATCAAAGTGACCACATCTCAGCTTATGGCGAGAACCTCTTATGAGCTCAATTCCAAAACATGAGGTACAGAGAGGATCCTGAGGAATGGACCATGGCTATTCGAGAAGAGTTAATTGCAATATAGAGATGTTGTCCACGCACTCTTCCAAAGGGCTACAAATTTGAGCCTTCTGATTTTTGGATACGATTGCAAAATAATCGTAAGATGTGCTCAAAGAAGAGACAATCATATGCATAGCAAAGGATCTAGGGTGATTGCCCAACTAATCGTTAGAGGGTGGGGTCGCTGACAACTAGTTGAAAATCAACAGTTTACTTATATGAGAGCTGCAGTGGCACTCGGACACTACTGCCATGATGAGCCGCTCACAGTACAATTGAGGAGAGATTTGATGAACACTCATCTTCCGAGTCAGATAGTCCCTCAGATCCGTTGTAGAGGTATCTGAAGAACTAGCCTCGAACCCATTGGGGTGAGGGCTTGTCAATTCAGTACTGAACTTGGTCATTCGGGGCTGAATGCGAATCTCGTGTTTCTGAGTTGAAACGCGAAGGTCGTGTTTCTCAGTTGAGAAGCGAAGGTCACGTTTTAGCAGACTCTGCTTCTGAGCGTGAGTCTTGCATTTTTGAGTTGAAACGCGAAGGTCGCATTCTGGCGTGGGCTTCAACTGGACGCGGATCTCGCATTCTGAAAGAGAAACTCAGACCTCACGTTTAGACGTTGAGATGCTAGTCTCGCGCTCTGCCATAGAAACATGGGTTTGAGCCTCGCGTTTGATACCAGTGGTACAGACTTCAGCTGTAGTCGCTTCTACTTACTGACAACGAGCGCGATGTCTTCGTCAATGATCAACATTCAGTTGGTTTGCAGGGGCTGTTTGGGAACCCATGACAACTTGGATTTGCAGAGCCTTGAGAAGAGAGTGACAGCAAGATTGGTCTCTGCCGCTATGTTGACTGTGAGCCAAGACACTAACCCTACGCGTCTCTTGAGAGACGTTGTCGCAGGTCGTGTTAGCTCCATGGGAGATTTTCAGAACTTCAGATGCAGTTGACCGCTTGCTTTATCAAAAAAATGTGTGAGCTGTTCTTTGAGAAGTCTCCGAAGAGACTTGAGAGCGAGTCCTCGAAGAGACTTTGCTGTACTGCCGGCTTAATCCGGGGCTAATGGAGCCCGAGGAGAGAAGCTTCTCGAATTTCTCTTGGTCGAAATAGACAACGAGCGATTCGATCGTCGATCCAAAGAGCTTACGGTGGGCTTGCGCTAGGGTTTTCTCGTAAGTAGAGAAAGTAGCCCACAGAGGAGTCTCCATCCTCTATTTGTCAGAAAAAATCGAAGTAAAATTCTTTGATTGGATGAAAATTACAACAGATCGAGTCCGATTACAGGAGAAGGGAGAGTGTCTAGATCTCCCCTTCATTTAAACTAGATTCTTCGTGTAGCGGTAGAGAGTGATTCTTATCCTCCATTGACCAGCCGAACTAAATGCTTCTCTTGAATCTTTTAAGATTGCTCTCAAAGATATTAAAAATAACTTCACTTGAACACAGTAAGTGTTAGAGTTTTTCTTTTTTTCAAAAATATTTCTCTCTTTCTCTCTCCTTTCTTTAGTGGCAGAACACTGGATCTTCAAAGAGTTGAACTCTGAAATCCAAACCATGGAACCTTTTATTATAGCTCTCAGAGTTATTTATAGAGCTTTCAGGGGTAGAATTGTCCCCTAAAATTCCTCTATGATGGGGTTAACTCTCATCTTACATGGGTGTTAATTGACTCAGTAATGGAGAATCAGTTACAATTGAACGCGGGTCTCGCGCTGGGCGCGACCCTCGTCCTGTTATTGGACACGAAGCTTGCATGCTCGCATCTGCTCGGAGCTCACAGACTCGCATTTTAATTGAAACGCGGAGCTCACAAGCTCGCGTTGAAGTTGAACGTGATGCTACTTAGGCTCACATTTTGAAGACCAACGCGGCATTCACATCTCCTATCCGATGGAGTATGAAGTTCACGTTTTGAGTAGAAACACCACTCTTGCATCTCACCTGAGGCCCGCATTTTGAGTTGAAGTGTGACCCCCACGTGGTGAAGTTCGCATTTGTGGTTTATTTTCAGTGATTTTTAGACAGCCTACAAATCTGGAGGGGGATTTGAAAAAGTAAATGTCAACTTCTAAATAACATTCATTGGTCAATAGTTAATGGGAGAAGGGTCACATATTCGATGACAGATGGGTTCGGGTTCAGTTCATGTGTGTGAGCCACAAACACATATAATAAGAAAAGCATTCACGCATTGACACGTGGATTGAAACTTTTATAATATGTTATAATATGTATGTGAGGCCCACACACATAACATATTATAAGAGGATCAATACACGTGTCAATGCGTGATTGGTTCTCTTATTGTATGTGTGTGTGGCTCACACACATGAACCGAAACCGATGGGTTCCTCATCAGTCATGCCCTATACAAAAGCCTATCGTTACTCCGTTGAATCTTGTCACCGTTGATCGACTGTTATCAAGGGAGAATGGGAAGCGGGACGAAGGATTAATTAGAACAGTCTTCGACGGCAAGACTGCTACTTGTATCGTCAACGCACTAATCAATTGATTTGAACCATCGGGTGGTGATAAGCCGTTCTGGATACTTGAGAAAAATGGTGTATTCTTAGCCAAATCAACTTACAAAAGTATGATCGGGCTCGAAACCCCGCAAATGCAGCTACTTAAAACAAACTTTGGGCGAGGACAGAAGTTCAGCCCCAAGTTCTACACTTCATCTGAAGATGCCTTAACGCCACACTAATGACCAGCAGGGGGAGAGCTCAAGTTCTCTTGGATACTGACGGAGCTTGCCCGCTATGCAACGCCAACAATGAATCAATTAATCACCTTCTTCTCTGCTGTCCTGCAGTAGCTGGAGTGTGGAGAAATGCCAGGCTCGAACACCATATTGAAGATGATGACGATGTCAGCTCAATCATTGCTAGGTGGCTGGATTTAGGCAGTGACATCAATGATACGTTTGTGAATGGATCAATGCTCATGTGGTGTGTGTGTGAAAAAATTGATATAAATGGGTCTTTGAACATGTCCCATTCTCTGTGGATGGAACAATAGTGATGGTAGTCTCGTCACTGCAGTACACGATGATGTGCAACGAAATGCCTATGAGAAGCCCGCTAACCATTCGGCCGACCAAAATTGGGCTGCCCCTCTCTCGAGCGCGGTGAAGATTAACGTTGACGCGAGTGTTGGGGCGAGTGCCTCCTGTGCAGCTGAAATATGCTGGAACTGACAAAGTTGGATGGTATTTGTTGCGGAATTAGCACAACGGACTCCTAACTTGCCGAAGCACATGCCATTCTCCTTGTCCTAAAGCTCGTAATGGGATAGAGTGGTGCATCATGCGGCATCTCTACTGACGCCAAGTGCCTCGTGGATTGGATCACCAAACAGACTTCATCTCCTCCCTGGCGCGCAACTCACATCATCATCCATGAATGTCGTAACATCATTCGGTCGAGCCCGCGAGCAAGATTGGTCTTTGAAAAGAGAACCAACAATGTAGCTGCCCATCGAGTTGGTTGAAAACGTTTGAACCTCCAGCCTTCTCCCCTACAAGAGGAGTTTGACATATCACTCTATAATTCCATGCACCATTTAATGGAAAAGCAGGCTTACATTTAATAAAAAGAAAAGAAAAAGGAAATAGAGGATGTCTGGCAACTGGCAAGAGATGCAGCCATAATCAGATGGTTATTTGAATCCTTGTTATCATTTTCCTTGTGAGAACAGTGAGTCAGTATTTTAAAAGTCAAATCCAAAATAACATAGGGTTGGAATTGTTGGCACTAGGCCCTGTCTCGATTGGATCAGGCTATAAGTCAAAGGTCCGTTAGCAAGCGGAGGTCTTGGGCCTTAGGCTGAGACTGGGCTGGGTTGGTCAAATTTGAGTACCAAGATTCTACCAATTGGCTTCAGAGCCCATCGTTGCTCCACCCAGATCTGGCCCAGCTGGGAGGATGTGGATCAGATTCTAGCCAAACTGCCAGCCAACCTCCACTTCGGGCTACTGGTCTAAACATCCGTACTCACACCGATCGACCCATTGGAAACACGTCCTTCTTTTACTCCCAGGAATCGGCGCCGCTGCTCTCCCTCCTCTTCTCTCTCTCTCTCTCTCTCTCGCCGATGGGATACAACCGGTCACGGCGGTCCGGCCACCGCTCCTCCCACCGGGGGCAGCCCAGTAATAACCGGCAACTCCCCTGGTAATTTCCTTTCGCTTCTTCTCGCGCTTCAACATAAAATTTCTCCGTCTATTTTAATTTATTTCCCCTTTGTTTTCAAGAGATCCTTTTACTCTCTTTAATTTTGCCTGCACTCCCCTTAAATGAAAAATTAGATTTTTCTTTTAAAATTTGAAAAGAAACCTAATGGAAAAAATAGTGTTGATGTACATATCTGTCTATTATTAATTATTATTATCCTGTTTCAATTATTATTTATTAATTCATTTTTTTATCAACTTTAATGGGTTCTTACTCATTGCACTCATTCAGGGATGCCGATCATGACACTTCGCTTCCAACCAATGAAGGTAAACAATAGCGTGCTCTATGTAGATGCTATTGATGTAATTATTGGAACAAAAAGAAATACAATTTGTGCCAGGCAAAGTTCCAATCTTTTATGGGATTTGATTGTGATGTTGATAACATACTGAATTTTATATTAGAAATTATAATGAGTTTTGGCATATCAGAGAATTGTAAGGCATGAGGGAACTGATTTAGTTTAAAAAAAAAAAAAAAATTAACATCTTTGCTTTTTCACATCATCATCAAATATTGGTTCCAAGAGAAGTGCATGGTTACTGCTTAGCATGTTAAACTTTGAACCAGAAATTATCTATCTATGCAATAATGACTGTACTAGCTATTATAACGTGGTAATCAAGAACAGTTTATATTGGCAGTATACTAATTAACTTATAAACTATAGTTTCCCAACAAAGTTAGCTGACGAGTCATGACTTATAGGAACTGATGTGTGTTCAGCTTTTCTACAAGAAAATGTAGGGAAAAAAAAATTTAAAAAATCATGACCTATTTAGTGCTTAGATGAAGTCGTTCTAACGAATAAATGTTGAACATTTTTCATTTGAATTTTATAGCAAATATGTTTTTTCAATGTGGTGTTACTGCCATGCTACACATGTGCTCTGTACCCTGTCCATAGTCATACTATGTGCATCAACAAGGTTTTTATTGCTTCGGGCACATTGTAACTGCAGGAATCCTTTGTTGTTTTAGGATTTAATGCATCAGCATACTCCTATTGTTCTTGATCCCTGCCTCCTGTCCATATTGGTGTTACGCATACCCTGTCTCCTCTTAATTGTCTACTATATAGCTTAAACTGGTGGGTACAGGCCCAAAGTTGACTTCCGCCTCTAAGCCTGTAGAAATTTATAACTCTTCAAGTCTTGCTGGATTAAGATATGTTCATGTGAATTTAATCTCATATAAGGGGCAGTTTTTTACGTTTTGGAGATTCTCATCTCAGGGAACAGGCACCAATGTGTACAACTTTGTTTTAACTACTTATTCTCAGACCAAATTTATGCTTCTTTGTCTATATCACACTATGTTCGACTTCTAGTTCTCAAGTTGCTGATGCAATATCCTACAATCCGTTGTTTTTACATGGAGATTCGACTCTGCTTGGTCTGTTTGTTATAACAGTTAAAGTAAACTCAAAAGTACATTGAAAATAAGTTTGAACTTGATAGGGTTTGTTCAGTAGACTGTGTTTCTATGTGTGTGTGCATTTTTTATCATTGAACAACACGAGTGGCAAATGTTCAGAATATAAATTCTTAACCTATTGTGACCTTTCTTGTTGTGGTATAAGAGGTGAATTGATGAGGACATCACACCAGCTATTATTATGCCTTAGTTAATTTTTTAGTTGTTTTCTTATGTGGAAGTTTTGTATCACATCGATTATTTTCTGGAATTGCACTTTTGTAAAGCCTATAAATAGGCCCCAGACTTCTATTATTGATAGACAATGAAGGAATTAAAATTTTTCAATATAGATTTCATGAGCCTTGAGTGCTTGAGATTGGGATGTGAAGCACGTGGTGTAAGGGATATGAATCTTGTGGTGCAAGGGGTGTGAAGCCCAAATTTATCTTTCTTATTTATCTTTCAAATTTATCTTTCTTATTTATTTTTCTTAAACCCTAATCTTTCTTTTCCATTTCTCTTTAAAAACCCTAGTTCTCATTTTCATTAATTGAAGGTGATTGCAATTCATCCCGTTTTACATCAATTTGGTATCAGAACTTTGGTTTCAATCCCTTTCAACATTTTCTTTTCCATTTTCATCTCTTCCAAGCAATAGATCTAACTCAAAACGCTAGATCTATTCAAAAAATTCAAAAACCTAGTTTTTTCTCTCTTCCCAAAACCCTAGCCCTCTCTCCAACCCTAGCTTGCTGCAAAAAGAAAATTATTGTAGCAAAATCCCCCACGAAAATCCCCAAAAATCACAAATCTCTCGATCCATCTCCTTCCTCCTCTTCACTGCACCCTAGAAAAAAATTCAAAAAAAAAACCGAAAATTCCTAAGACCTTATGTTCATTTTCCTTCCCTCTCTCTTCGGCAGAGACCCAAAACCCTAGTCCCAGTCCTGCCGCCCCCTCTTCCTGTTTTGCCCCTGCTCCCGCCACACCCCTTCTCCCACCGCATCTCCCGCCCATCTCAGCCCACCACCATCAACTGAACACTACAGTTTGACACCACCGCCCACCGCCATCTCTATCAACTCTCTATCTGCTCTCAATCTCGCCAACAACACAACCACTGCCGCAAGATCTAGTACCTCATCTTGCCACGACGACGCATCCTCCGTTGTCGTCTTCTCTCGTCGACACCGTCACCTTCGTCCTTGTTGTTACCAACGTCAGATCCAGATCATCTATACCTCCTCTTCGCCGCGTCGCCTTCATCTGGAATGCACAACTCAGATTGAGTTTGACAACCCGAGCTCAGATCAAGTTGAGTTGGGTTTAAGTAATTAGGTTCGACCTGATAAGATCCGACCCGCCTAGCTGTGACGCCGACTGAGCCGACGCTGACGGCAGTGGCTCCCGGAGCTGACCTGGAGTCGTGGCTCAGTCCCGAGCCAACCCGAGCCACGACTCAGACCCGAGCCTACCCTAGCAGCCAGCTCAGGTCAGAGCTGACTCAGCCTGACTCAATCGACTCGGTCTGACTCTGCCTGTCCAACTGAGCTGACTCACTGCAATGTGTAATAACAGTCCGAACTTCATTTCATGCCCGTTTCAAGCCTGATTTAAGCCGTTTTTGAGGCAGTTTTTTTCAACTCATACTACTAATGTTTCAAGTCCTTGTGTGTGATTTTCAACCCTCAGTTTTAGGCATTTCTTCAAGAAATCCTAGAGGAATCCTGCGTTGGGCGTGAACAACTCGTCCCCTCAGGTGAAATCTAACTTGAACTGAATTATCAATTGCTTATTACTTGCAAATACTAGTGGACTGCAATAAGTTGTAGCTGAATTGTACTAATTCTATCTAGTGGGTTACATCATTGTCTGTTATTCTCATCATTTATAGGGTTGCATTTGTCACATATAGGACTTGAAACTTTTAGAAAATTTTATTTGTCTCATTTTAGTGCACGCATGTAGTCTTATTTGAGTTAGAAAAATGCATTACATTTGCTTGTTTACTTGATTTTTCATTTGTAGCTATCATGACTAATCAATAGTGGGTGTGTACTAGAGGTGACAATGAGAGTAATTGTATTCACGATTGGCATGCAAGGAAAGAGGAAATAGTGCGTAAAGTTGAGCTAGAAAATCTAAATTTTGATGGTTACTATAGTCCTAGTGTTTTTTATGACTGGTTAACCGATATTAAGTGCTACCTTGATTGGTATGGGTTATCCGATGTCGCTAGACTCTTATTTGCTAGAAGAAAACTCGTAGGGTCAGTTAGAAGTTACTGGGAGTCGGTAGAGAGATTGCATGAGATGCAGGGTTGCCCTAGAGTCTTGGGAAGAAATGAAAGGAAAGCTTACAGAGAAGTATCTTTTCGAATATTATAGGAACTACCTCTTAGACCAGTTATACAACCTCCATCAGGGTAATATGTCCGTTCAAGATTACATAACCACATTTGAGGACTTAACCTGTCGTTGTGACGTGAGAGAGCATCATTCTTAGGCAATAATGAGATTTGTTTTAGGCTTAAGGTCTAAAATTAAGCGTGCTATGATATCTAGCTCTTATGATTTGGACATCGTTGAGGAGGCTTTTGATGTTACCTTAAAGATAGACTTGACTTTCAAAAGGCTAGTCAATGTCAAGACCCGGTGTTCTAAGTGTGAGTGATATGGGCATTATGATTATCAGTGCCCCTCAAAGAGTCGACATGTTAATATTGTATCTAGTGATGATGTTGACGACTCGAAAGTTGTTGAGTATGTCAACGTTCTTTCTAAGACTACTAGTGTAGTCGAAAATATATCAGTTGGTTCTGACATACTGATTCTTGCAGAGGGTCATGCTTCTATGAGGGCACTAGTGAAGTAGTGGATGTGATAGTCGAGTCTGTACACCATTAATTGTTAATGTCCATGTTCATGATACTAGTGATTCTGCGCCTGAATTAGTAGAGTCTAGTGTCTCCAGTCAGATTTTTAGGTATTTATTTGCCACATCTTTGATAGCGAATGAGATTGACCATGAGACAGTTGTGATTCTAGCGTCGTTACATTTAGTGGGCCATCTGAGTCCCCTCGTGCCAATTATGATTTTATGGTCGTTCTTACCGAGTCTCTAGTGAGTCATAAGAGTTTTTTGTTATGATCCATCAGGTGATTTCTAGTGCTTCTTCTTTTACTGGTTATTTAGATTTTATCTCTGAGTCCAGTTTACCATTAACAGGGTTTGATGTGTGTCATCTTAGGTATACCATATGTGTCATTTTCTCATCGTTAGGAGTTATACTTAGAATGCCTACTACATTGCATTTGCT
The DNA here is from genome assembly GCA_038442645.1 of Agave tequilana. NCBI lineage: Eukaryota > Viridiplantae > Streptophyta > Magnoliopsida > Asparagales > Asparagaceae > Agave > Agave tequilana. The sequence goes on from JAVJIF010015351.1 coordinate 71,353, forward strand.
TGTTGCACATGATAATGTCACTAGACAGTTAGCAAATTGCAATGAAAATTATAAATTTTTTATATATTCATATAGTATGTTGCAGGAATTTATAGTTGATAATGAGGTGATTGTTATAAGTCGCCCTAAAATTGTGAGGAAGTCACATACTTGGCATACAGGTTTTCCTAGAGTTCTGTGAAAACTTGCTCTCATGACTGATGGGCTGGACATCTCATGGGAACTTGGTATCAGCTCCGTCTTCAGTAAGGATGATGCGTCTCTGTCTAGTATATATGCCTTGATCGAGCTACCATTTTTTACACCCGACATGTCACGGAGGCCACCTCCATCTCCACCACCATGGTTCCGATGTGATGCACTAGTGCTGATCCTTCGACCACTACCAAGGCCCGATTGAGATGCTTTGTGTGGGGAGTCCACAATCGACAGGGTCGAGCTTCTCCCACCCGGGGAAATGATGAGGAATCACACCAGTTACTAGTTATTATTACGTCTTATTTTATTTTTTTGTTTAGTTGTTTTCTTTTATGTGGAAGTTTAGTACTACATCGGTTATTTTCAGGAATTGCACTTTATAAAGCCTATAAATAAGCCTCATGCTTCTATTATTGGTAGATAATGAAGGAATTAAAATTTTCAGTTTAGATTTCATGAGCCTTTAGTTCTTGAGATTGCGGTGTGAAGCCCGTGGTGCAAGGGGTGTGGAAGCCCGTGGTGTAAGGGGTGTGAAGACCAAATTTATCCAACTTTCTTATTTCTCTTCTTAAACTCTAATCTTTCCTGTCCATTTCTCTTTAAAAACTCGAGTTCCCATTTTTATTGGTTGAAGGTGATTGCGATCCATTCCGTTTTACATCACGAATGCAATTGACTTCTGTTAGAAAATGGCATTACTGCATATTTTTTTTTGTATTAAATTGCAAGCTTATGGGTTATGCCTGTTGAATAGTGTTTCTCTATGCATTGACAGTTGATAAACCTCATTAGAAGAGGTTTCAACTTTTATTGAAAAGTTGAAACATGAGACATTTACTAGTTTAACTGGAACCGAGTTACATGACATCTAACTCTTCATGGCGGATGGAGGTCAATGAACCTAACAACTAAGATGTCTGTATACATAAAAGAAGGAAGGATGAAGTTGTAATCATGTAGCAGAGAAAACATACTTTATAAAATCATGTGGAATCAACTGTGATGGTTCAGTTATCCTACTTCGGCCACATAACAATCAATAACATGAACATGAGGGTCATGTGAGAGATGTTGACCAAAGAAGGCATGAATAAAAGTTGGGCAGATTGAATTTGTGAGCTACCTGATTATATCAAAATTTAAATAGTTCTGTGCTAGTTACTGGTACAATTGGCTTACAATTAAATTTACTTGATTCAATAAAATGGGTTAAGACTTGTTGGTGGTGGTTGTGATATACATGGATACGGACCATGTGCTCCTTCGATGCTTGTATTTGCACATAACGATGCTTGAGAATTATGGTGTTTGAGGCGGATTCTTAAAAGTATCTCTTGATTTCTTTATCTAGCAATTCAATATTTAGGAAAAGTTGGAGCTCTTATATAGTTTCTTTTCATGATTTTGCATTCTTTATGTAAGCTGGATATGTTATATAAATAATAACATGATAAATTTTTTCTCCCCTTTTTGTATTAAAATAGTCAGTGAGGTAACAAGGCATGTGGTTGTCTTATTTCAGAAGAAGATAATAGTGAATCTCAAGCTCCTATAGTCCAGCTTGCAATGTGGGTATGTTCATTCTATATGAATTTGTAGGCTTTTTCCTTTCCTATGTGCCTGTTTGTACATCACTTATTGCTGAATTGTTTCAGGATTTTGGGCAATGTGATGTGAAAAAATGTACCGGGCGCAAGCTTGCAAGATTTGGCTTTTTGAAGGATAGTATTTGATCATGTAGAGAATTTCAATTTACAATTTTGGTGAATATGCTCACAGAAACCACTAGCCTTGCATTACTTTGTCCTTTTCTTTTCTTTTCGCCCCTCATGGATGAAGTCTTGGACACCTTACTTGGTTATTGAATATTGGTGCATATGCCTGTAGAAACCACTGGCTTGCATTACTCTTCTTTTCTTTCTTTACTCTCCCTCATGAGTGAAGTCTTGGATACCTTACATGGCTACTGACATTTGACAAAAGAGAACAATCAAGTCTCTCAGATAAATTAGAAAGATGATTTAGAGAATAATATGACATGTTGTAAATGAGTGTCTATTTTCATTCACTGGCACTGTCAGTTATTTTTTACTAATGAAGGTATAACCTAATCTTACAGGAGTTGCGAGTGACTAGTGCTTTTGGTGGCATTGCCCTAAGGTACATTGGATTTTCCTTATCAATGCTATTGGTTTTCTAATGCATATACCATAATCATTCCAGTAACTGCGTGTAAGTAATGCGGGAAAGCGATAAACTATATTATTTCCTCTCTGTGGATTGACGACATTGTGTCAAACTTATTACATATAAGTTACGGTGATGATTTTTCAGTTATTGTTATTGGATTGATATGGTTCATTGTTTTTCTATTGTTCTGGCAGCCCTGTCGGGAGACAGTGTGTTTCAAAGGAAGATCACCTGTTAATTAAAAGAAAAGGGCTTGCTGTAGTGGACTGCTCATGGGCGCGCCTGAATGATGTTCCTTTCGTTAAACTTAGGTGCCCTGCCCCTCGACTGTGTAAGATCTCCAATATCTCTACAGTCATAAAATATTTCCTGTTCATGTTCCTTTTTCCTGTTAAATCATCATCAGAAACTATGGACACTTGAAGGATCATTTTCAGGGGCTATATTGGATATTTTATTACTTTTCATAATGACTCGGTGTCCAAAAGGTAAATTGGAGGGCAAGAATGATACTTGAACCTTGGCATGGTTAACAATTCTAGCAATATTTTTCATTTGTAGAGCATATATGGTAGTTGTTGTCCTACTGCCTCTTCTGTCCAGCTTCTAATGGTGGTCACCCCTATTCTGTATGAATGATATTGTTCTTGTTCTGTCATCTCTATGCGCAACACCTTAGACAATCTGGTGAAGATCTTAATTAGATGCATCTGTAACTAATGAACAAAGAAAATGTCCTATGATAAGCATTTCTGAACTCTATATTATCTACTTATCAAAATCCTCTTTCTAGTAATATAGACTGCAATGAGCCAACAAATTTTCAGTTGTCTTTTCATTTTGCTCTTATATTGTTTTTCCCATTCCATAATAGTCGGAATTGCCCTTGATGGTTATCTTGCTAATAATTTGCTTTCCAGTAGAGATATGTGCATGGTAGTTAAACCTGAAAGTTGTGTTTCTTGATTGAAACACATTGTCATAAAAGAACCTACCTATAAGAGTTACCGTTACGTTTCATTTAAGTTGACTTCCTCGCAAGAGATTCACAAAAGGGTTTTTCAACCTACTTGCATATGTTTACATTCTGATGGCATATAAAGTTCTCATAAAAGGGCATGTAACAAAAGGGATCATATGTGCAGATGCTGCTTTTTTGAGTTTCTTTTAACATTGAGAGGAGTTTAGTGAAGTGGTTAAGAGGAGATCAGAGGAGCGCACAGATCCAGGATTTGAATCTTGTTTTTTGTGCGCACACGCGCGCGCGTGTGTGAGTGATTTTCTATAAATAAATAAGTAACTTAATTAATTAAAATTTAAAACAAATAAAACAAAATAGAGAAAGAAAGAAAAGTAAGGGAAGGGAAAGATAAAGAAAGGAGGAGGAGAAAAAGGAGAAAAATTGCTTTAAAAGATTTTTGTGATGCCCGCAATTTACAGCTATTTTGCTTTCTAGGAGTAGAGATGACATTCTGATTATCAAATCAGTAGTCACATTCCTAGGGTTCGTCGATAGCTTTCCCTTGCTGGTAAGTCTTCAGAAGAATCAGAACAAATGTGAAAGGCTTGTGGCTGACTATTATATCCACCCAATTGCAGTGCCGTGGTTGGTGGCAGCAAACCCAGTAAACTATGGCCGCCCGTGCGAGTTATCTTGTGTTGAAGCATTATCAGCAGCTCTAATAATATGGTACTGTCTTTGTTCTTTCATTTACCTTGCTCTTTAAACTTATAAAGACAACCGGTTACATGTTTACCTGGAAAACTCGTATTTTGTTTCATTTACTGCAGTTCTTGCTAGTTATTTTGTTCAATGAACTACAAAAAGTTAAAGAGATATTTTCTAATCTGTGTGCGTTGTATTATACCTACGAGGATGCTCTCTGTTCCATTATTCTACTTAGTAGAGAAAATAGAATGCACTGAGCTGTAAAATTTGTTGATCACTGTACGTTAATATGTTAATAATGAGATACTTTAGATTACACCGATTGATACGTCATGATATGTTTATTGATAAAAAGTTGTGATTTGAAGATTCCAAACCCATTCACCAACTGGTCCCTTTCACTTGGTATTAAACAACCGTTCATTTTGCAACCATTGTGCGGACGGATTAATCTTCAAAACACATAATTTTTAATCTACATATGTTTCATGGCATGTTGATCAAGATCTTCATGTGTGTCACTCATTTGGGTACCCCACCTTGTTGTTTGGTAGGCAGAGAGAACTTTTTATTTGGTCTTAGGGAACTATAAATGCGAACTCTTTGTTTGAAAAATATCTAACCCTATCAAGTTCTGAATAACCATGTATGCCCTCAAATTTTTTTCGTTTCATGATTAGAACAAGACTGGTGGCCCTCCTTGCCATTTGGAGGTGGGTCAATTTTTTAGTTTATTCCTAGGGAACTAGAGAGTACTATACTTGGTGTGTGTTTGTGTGTTGGTTTCCTTTTTCTTTTTTCTTTTTCCTGTGTGTTTTGTTTGGGCGGGGGGGGGGGGGGGGGGGGGGGGGGGGGGGGGGGGGGGGGGTTGGGTTGCTGGAGGGGATTGGGGGTTGTTGAGTCAAAAAGTTGTTTAACCTTGTATCAATAGGATCTTTTTTCCGCATATGCATTGTGACTTCTTTGTGTCTTTGTCATCCTCTCAGCTTAAACTATAATTCATCTAAACCATTCTCAAGCATCTAAGTGCCATGTTCCTCTTTTTTAGTTTTCACATAGAGCCTTTTGTCTCGCAATTAAGTTTCTGCTAACTATTAACATGCCACTTAAGAAAGAAAAAAAAAAATTCTCATCTGCAACTTAACTGCTGTACAATTGATTTCTGGTTTCATCCCCTGATTAGGACAGCTTACTATCAATTACAAAAAGCCAAACTTATGATTTTTATTGTATTTTATGTTTAAAACTTTCTGGCATTATTTTGGAAGAATGGAAGAGTTCGCTGTTGTTGGCTTTGCATGACCCCTACTTAGCTCTTTTTCCTTCATACCAATGGCCCTGGCCTTCTAGGATATGTGGCAAGCTCTCCTCTTGTTCATAATTTCCTTAGCATGGAAATGGACACTATTTTAGAGTGTTAATGTCAGGTTGACAGTCCATAGTGAAAACCTTTCAAATTCTTCATAGAGCCTTGTTCCATATTCTGATGGTTTGAAGGGTAATGACGACAACTAAGATGATGATCATGTGGATCTCAGAAGATTCTTTCGACGTATGAATGAATCATTTAAAATAATTTATTTTTTAGATACACACTTAATATGAAATAAGTATGCAGATAAAATTAGTAATTTAATGGCTCAAATTTACTCTTGGCGGCACTATGAATCTCAATTGTTTTTCATCATGAGAATTGACTTATTGCAGTGTCTGACAAAGTAAACTGTGAGCTACCAAAGTTATATTATATGCCATCAAGCAAACTTAATTGTGATTATTGATCAGGAAGTTACTCTCGTAGAAGAATTAAGCAGCAAGTTCTGGTACATGAAAACATAATTTAGATTGGCATAAGTTCCTGTTTGAGTGCCTGACTTCCGAGTTTATTTTCCCTTCTTTTGGCAGTGGGGAAGAGGACTCAGCTAATCTGATACTAAGCAAATTTAAATGGGGCCACTCATTCTTGTCATTAAACAGGTATGCTATTAGATTTATGTGGGCTGGTTACTTCACATAAGACATGAAAATATCAGATGCTCTGTAAGGAAATTCTTGTTCGTATATATGAATAGAAAATGTGGTTTCAGATAGATGTTTTATGTCACGTTTTATTCTCCCTCCTTTTGGATCCTTAAGATTTCATCTGATATGGATGATTATCGACTTCAAAATTTGCACTAAATGTTTGTCCCTACCTGCAGAGAACTACTGAAGGCATACTCCAAATGTGAGACTGGCTCAGAAATTATCTCGGTCCAAAACTCATGGCTTTCAAACAACTCGAGAATCCCAAAACCACTTCCAGAGACGGAAGGTATATGCTAGTAGTGCATTATTACTTTCATTCATGAATATTATGTCTCCTGAGGTTGGGCAAGAACTTGTAACGAAGGTGCCTTGAATGCAGAAACTGCTGAGGTGCCTCCTAAAGCTGATCCAGGATCTGATTGTGATTCAGAAGATGGACTTCCACCACTGGAAGAGAACTTGAATCACTTGAACTTGGAAGAAAGCGAAGAAAGTGAAGAGGAGGAATGAGTAACCACTTCACCTTCCAGTTCATCGATGAAAAGAAGAGCACTTGGGCTTATATATTACCAGATGTCCGACTTGCAAGATATTTGATAGGTGTATCTTGTTTTCTCCAGAGAAGTAAGAACGATTGTTAGAGTTGCAGGGTGAATTAAGGTTATGAATCTAGCAGCAAATTGATAGATGTTACTAGAATCAAAGTTTTCTGATCATAAGTGCATGCAAATGATTGTATGTGTAATAGACCTTGCATATAGTCGTCACCATTAACAGTTTCAGTTAACTACACGTGCATTGTGTGCGTGCAATTACGAAACCTTAAATAATATATTAGTTTTGTTCTTAGTTTTTTTTTTTTCCCCCTCCTATTTTGAGTATGATACCAGTCGACTCTTTTTCAAGTTCGGTAGTACGGGACTCCTCTCATTTATGTTCATCAATTTTTCAAATGTGCACATGAATCTACCATATATGTGTCTATTAAGCAAACCCGGAGAACATGCATGTATGGTAGATATTATAGATGTCTGACTATGGACACTTCGACAATGTAGTATGCCTGCTTGGTATGTGCTTTGGCGCCTGCGTTTATGGACGCAAAACATATTGTTATGGTAGTTTCTAGTGGCAAGTGAAGCAATGCTAGAAGGATACAAACAAGAAGATAACAGATTCGTTCAAGGTCAAGGAGAAATGAGCATAGCTGGCAAACATCTCATGCCGATATGAAAGCACATGACAGAGTGAAAGTTTGAATGCGTTACAAAAAGATTTTGATCGACAAAAAGAGAGAATATGACGTGATCTTTGACCAAATCAGACATTACCATCATACCACACTACCTCTGCATATGTTGAAGCTAGTTGTTAATGCATGACACATGAAGTGTTTGAAATGTTCAAAACGATTTTGATATGGTCATGGCTTGTAGGACATATATTCGTGGGGAGGATGGGGAAAATGTCAGAGGTGCAGGGCTTTTGTTGAGGTTGAAGGTGAACTCAGGAAGCGCTGGCCAGATTTGACTCTCCAAATTGCATAATTTCTTGTAACTGCAAAAAAATGAATTTATGGGTAATTATTCACAGATATATTAACATTTGCAAATAATTCCAAATGGCAGTATGTACCCACAGGTAGTTGCTTAAAAGATTGTTTTTTTTCCTAGATAAACCCTACACATTGTATTATTATGATACTAACCATCTAATTCAGATGCCACTGAGGCAAGGCTTAGATGGTAAAAGGGTCGGGTTGGGAGATGGGAGGTCTTAGGTCCAAGACTGGGTTACCGCCTTTGTTCAAAAAAAAAAAAAAGACCCATTGGATTCAGAAAAACATGCTACTGAACATACTCATGTTCTAATGTTCATATATCAAATTTTTACCATGTAACATATTTATTATTATTGTATATTCATTTATTACTTTTTTAATCAATAGTTTATCTTTATGTGCATATATCAGACAAAAATAAAAGGAAAAAATGAAAATGAGATGACGACTCATTTAGTAAAATGAGCTATCAAGACACAAGAGTGTGTCTCACCGTCCTCCTAATTCCTGGCAACCGCAATGGGTGAGGTCCACTCTATTGTGTTGGTAGCTTATTTGCTTAATGAGCCGCGTCATTTCCCTTTTACCCAAATAAATATCTCTTATTTAATTGCAAATAATTGCTTATTATTGCTGGTAGATGTTACTCATGATAAATGTTCTAGCTGCACCTCTTGAGATTGATTGCAGCAACTTTGTAACCAAGTATTCTCTCCCCAAAAAAAAAACCCCTTTGTAACCAAGTATTTGCAACACGCTGTTATTAGCCAAACCTGAGAGATATTACAACAATTCCTCTCTATTGTGTTTGAACAATTTTCAATTATTTTCCATAATAGTCTTAGCCATAGATCCACAACAAACTCTCATCCATACAGATTTGGGAATGCATCTCAAGAGCTCTTGTTGCAAAATTCAGAACACCCTAAAAACTGCAAGAATTCTTGCCATTCCAGTGAAATCGATGAAAAATTAAGGAAATATTTCTGATGCTTGGAATCACCCCTTCTGTTACCAATTTAACAATATTTGCAGACTATCAAATTGAATAAATAATCCATGTACCAGATAAAATTAATGTAATATGCCAAGCAAGCTGAATATCCATGCATTGTTAGACTGCATAACATACTACAAATCTGTAACGTGCAGGAATCTTGAAAGAGAGTTGCAGCAAGGAGCCTTAAAAATGGAAGACCGCCTCCAAGCAGAAACAAAAGCCCGTCCAAACGCAATATTGTCTTCAACTTGCGCTTTCAGATGATTTAAAGCAAATTTTCAGGAGGATAGACCAAGTTGATAGGTCACCAAAGCAATAACAGAAGAGCTCTTGGTCATTCCTGGAAATTCCAGTCAAATTTAAAATCTGCATGTATTATATATTTTCCTCCAACTACAACAAAGAAGAAGAATATGATTGGTTCAGAATTTGGTAGTTTATTCCAAACGAAAAATGATGTATGACATTATAAGAACCAACAGAAACAATGAAAAATGACAAGATAAACATAAAACAGAACAGGATAAGTCATCCATACTTAAAATACCTGTATATTTGTTGATAAATAACAAGGTGGATGTGCAGAACTGTCACCAATATTTCTCCTGCAAAATAGGGTTAAAAAAATGTCTAACCTATCTGTTGTAACGATATTCATATAGAGTCCATTCCTATCCATCTATCCATCCATCTGATAATATGCTGCAAGGGGGCAGATTTGTACGTGTTGATAAACAATCCTTCAGCGTACGAGATTGTTGTCTGTTTGGACATCCAACTTGCTTGTGTCTAGAGGGACCTATAGGGTTTACCTACTGTTGGGAACAGTTGGTCTGAAATGTGATCGACTTCCACTCCATTCCTTGGCCTCTTTTATTTTATTTCATCCATGTAAATAGCACATTCTGACTTTTCTTTCTCGCTTGGGGGAATATGATGTGCATTTGCAAGTGCTTCCTTTTGGTTGTCCCATCATAGTTATTTATTCAGTACAATGATCTATTTATTATATTGTTTTGGCTTATCAACATTGTGTTTATCTTTGATAAGGAAAGGTGTTATCTGAATAAACAGTAGATTTTTGTTGAGATTCTATTAAATTTAACAGAATTGGATAAATATTTAGCATTAGTGGTTAGTTGTCTTGTCATTAGACAGTTTTCAGGTATATAGTGTAAGGTTTTTTTTTTAATATAAGCCTTGAATTACACATATTCCAAGATTAATCCCAGAAATCCTTTTCTCCCTTAAATCCTTTTTATGTCTACTTAGTTTATGTAGTAACAAAGTTTACTGGTTTGTATTCCTTTAATTACAGAGCAGCATAGTTTGACTGTTTTTCCTCTCCTACCATCTCTAACTTAACTCATCCTTTAATCCAAACCCACATCCTTAATCCAAACCCCTATCCACTACCCACTGTCACCCTGGCAACCATTGTCTTCCCTATAAAACCCTCTCTAATTAGCCTTCTCACTAAGGGTACAAACGGATATGGATAATCTGTATCCTATTCGATTTTTGAATGTAGAATCCATATCCGATAACCGTTAGAATATGAATATGAATATGGATATGGTAATGGTAGAAATATCCGACATATCCGAATACATATTGAATATACAGAATATATCTGAATACAAATATAGTTCTGGTTATAAAAATATATGCCCATGTGATTTTTGTAAAATTTTAATATTTTCACATAAAAAGTACAAAAATAAGAGTAAACTCATTTTTTCCTTAATTTTTCTAGTTTATATTCGCTAATACCTGATTAATATCCGACAAATCCGAATTCGATCCGAGTCCAAATTGGTATCCAACAAATATGATTAATGGGTTAAGATATTTGTATCCGAATACGTATTTGCTAAAGAAAACAAATATGAATATGAAAATACCCACATCCGCTCCCTACCCGATCCGCTTGCAACCCTACTTCTCACTCTCTACCTTTCTTTATCCTCCGCTGTCTTCTTCTTTATTATTTTTATTATCCAGTTAACAATTACACCCTTTACTCTCTCCCCCTCCCCATCCATATTATCTCACATGCCCAGTGGTAGCCAAGTGGGGGGAGAACACTGGATGATGGCATTTAAGTGGGTCAGTGAGGAGATGTCTCTGAAATTGCAAGTATCACAAATACGTTGAGTTTGAATTAATGTTGAAGTTAATCCAAATATATCCACTTCACTTAGCTTAACCCATGCAGATGCCTATGAAAACATTATAATGCTTCAGATCAACAGTATACTGGATAACAAAGTGGAACATAACATAATTTAACAAGACAAGTGGTGTAACACAATTAACTTGCACAACTCATCCCCCATATACCCAGATCAAATTAACTACTACACACTTCCATTAACCAGAACCCATCTCTTCTCCTCAGCCCAAACTCATCCTTTTTTAATCTGTTCTTTTTCTTTTTGATAATTTTGAATCAAACTCATTTACTAACAGTGGAACAAATACAATGGGATAAGTCTCCCAAGACCCAACTTTCTTACCAAATTCTTGAGTGACAATGGGTATTTACCTTTTGCAACTTGTAACACTTAACCCGGGGCTCAAGTAACCTAATTTGTCGTGCTTAAAATGATGTCAAGACATAATAGGAAATATTATGATTTTGAACTAACATCAAATTATGTATAAGTTGAAGGACTTATATATATTTAAAAAAAAACTATAATGTAATAAACAATATACGATGCAAACTTCTTATTGAAAAAAAATACAAACTTGACATAATATTCTCATATAACAAGTATAGGTAAAGTGTACATAATGTGTCTCCTTAGATATCTATCTAAGGAGTTGGTTTAAAATCTCATAAGGTGTATGTTTTCCTCTCTTCGAAATTGTATAACGAAGCCAACAGATAAATATAAACAAAACTTGATCCCATCAATTAGAAATGTTTTAAAATACACCTATTCTTCAGTTCTTGTTCTTTTGAACTGAAAGTCCAGTTTCACTCCACACTTCCCCGTTTCTAACCTAAGATTGCATGTGTCTAAATGGATCTTATTGTTTCAACTATCCCATGCTATTGTGAGAGATAGTCTTCTCTAATCCAATAGCAGCGCCTCCCTACCTTAATCATGCATCCACTTCAGAAGTAACTCTCTTGTTCTCAGTGTATCCTTCTACTATGTCTTCATCATCCAACACTTCAACCAATATGACAATCTTGCTCTTTGTAACCTGCTAATTATCCATATATCATGCCAATACCACTAAAGAGTGCAAATGTTCATATTACACTGTGTATTAATTGTTGCACAATGTGACACTGTAATCAGCATCCATGACACAATTAGAGATTGCATATATGACACAATTAGAGATTGCATATGTACCAACTAGATTTTTAGGCACAAAACTGAACAGATGACAAAGCCTTCGGCTGCAGATAATTTGTGCATTTTAAACATGAGTATGTATGGGATTAAACATAAAGAGGGAAATATATGTAAAATCATAATTTAAAGCATGCGGGAACATATGTCAAAAAATTGTGAATGGCTCTATATAAGGAGAGCATTACTCAAGGTTCACAATTGTATTTTGTAATTCTTTTGATGATCAGTAAACATGAAGTCTTCATAGTTTAATACATTATCACATCCGTGATCCGTGATTAGGTTCTAATCTCTTTAGTCTTTTCTAACTTCTCTGATTCTTTTTTAATTCTTCAAACCACTCAAATTCACCCTTGTTGTTTTGAATTCACCCTCGCGAAGCCTTCCTCATCATTGAATCCACATCGTTGAGCCAATTCAACCCCACTGCCTCTTCCTCGATGATCCATGAGTCTATCCCTAGGTTTTTAGGCATTTTGTTTGCTGGTAGGTGCCATTTGGATTGTTCTGCTTGAATTGTGCGTTTTGTATAGGCAATAAGTTAATATTGATTCGTGAATTTGTGCAAATTTGTGGTCCAAGAGCGAGGTGAGTGGAGGAGATCAGCATTTGAGTTCTTACATAAGCTTCACATAAGCATCCATTTTAGTTTTTTTTTTTAAATTCTAAATCTCTAGTTCAAAATTTTGGTTTCGATTTTCACTTTAGTTTCAGGCACAACTTCAGTTTGTGGGTATGATATGAAGCCACAAACACGAGTGTCTTATTCTGACATGGACACGGTGATTGTCAAAATCCAAACACGAGGACACGGCTAAATATGCAAATTTCTTCTAATTATACGCATATTGGACTAAACGTCATTTGTAGTAGGCTAATACTAATATACGGAAAAAAACTTAATTTTTGTAAAACATATACTTCATCTTATGTGTACTCTTTTGAAGTAAATAATGATTGACACATTTGTAAGTGTCGATATAGATAGACAGGTGTGTCGTGTCTACATGTGTCACGCCAATTTTTTGGTGTGAGAAGTGTCCTACATGGCCTAGGTTTGTGGTTTCCCTATTATTAGAAATATGTTTTATAAGATCCCAAAGGAGGATCTTGGGTGGTTTTTGTGATTGGATCCCACGAGAGGATGAGAAGTATTTTGAGTTTGAATTTATATTTATGGAAATAATTCAAGTTATGATATGTTTATGTTTGCAATATTTCAAAGAGAATCAAAATATTGCAATAGAGATCCTAAGGGAGAATCAAAGGGATGACGGAGGATTGTAATTGAGACCCCAAGAGAGGATATGAGGAACTATCGAGTATGTAGCTTGAGATCCCAAGAGAATCAGAGATATTGTCACTTTGATGTTAGTTGGTGTTTTGAGTATAATAATGATGAAAACAACAACTAAAAAAACAACATAGTATTATATGCATTTCTCAGAGATATTTATGTAGCATAACAATTAGTAAAAATTAAATGCATATAGAAGTTAATACCGTTAGTGTATAAGATAAAACATGTATTATAATCCCAAAATGTATTACAAATCAATATCAAATTATCAAGTATATCTTCGAGTCACTGACACTTAACGTAGTGGATTTTGTTGTATTTAAGTGAATCAATCAGAAGATATTGCATCTCTCCATATGGAACATGTTGTTGTCAGGATAAACATAGTTATATTTAGTTTGCTGACCCAAACCTTAGAACTATAATTAGTTCTTGATGTCTCAGTGGTAATGTAACACCCAAAGTGACGTTCTCACTCCATGTGCAATACTTGAATCAGATTACAAGCATCATCATTCTCTCTCTACTATTTTGTAAGCGAATGATTTCATGTGCTGTTTCCACGGCAATCCAAAAGCCTGCCATAAGCAAACTTTCAAACGTGCTTTTCACACGTCTCAAACGCTACCAAATGCACGAGTTTCCTGTCAAAGACCTCCTCATCTCCTATTATATAATCGTCTCAGGATCCTTAATTTTTATAATTTTTTCCTGCAAATTTTTGCTTCTTGCTGGAGAGGCCAAAACTTTATCATATATGCACGTCTGAAACAAATGTCTTAATAGCCATTAATGAAGAAAGACAATTTGATTTTATAGAAAATCTGAATCTTCATTGTTCAAATACTCATTCCAGACACATAACCACTTCAACCAAAAGGTTAAGTGACAGGTTCTAGGTCACCAATGTATCTAGTAACCTTAATAGCTAGTATCCCTCACGAGGGGGCTTCCGGCCACGTAGAAAAGCCTTTGCCAGAAAGCTGAATGGCTTTGAAAGGCATAAATAAATAGGGGTATATAAACATATATTTTAAATTGCCAATGATGAGTTTCGAACAAGGACCTCCTACAACCTAGTGCTCTAATGCCATGTCAGACAACCATTTCATCTAAAAGCTTAAGCTAATGGTTGTGGGCAAACAACGTAATATCAAGCAATATTAAACTTGACATCATATAACATACTGCTTTCAATCCCATCAGAAAATGCTGATTTCAATTCCATCAAAAGTGTCCAGACCAGTCTGCTTCATTAATCAGTGTTTTATTGATTCCAAAGTCTTTTCTCTCTTTAGTTGCACTGCAATCTATTAAACTTCAACTACCCACATTGAGAGGGACACAATCTGAATCCAACTTAAATTTTCAAGAATTAACAATTCTAGTAAAAATTGCGGCCAGAGCATCAGGCCTGGGTCAGGAGGCTAGATTTGGGCCCAGCAGGTTATGCATACCTGGCCCGAACTACAGTTTGGACCTAGAATTTTGGCCCAGCCCACGCTACCCTAGATTCCTG
>JAVJIF010015352.1:0-109611 GCA_038442645.1 Agave tequilana
AGATTGGTTATCGGATTACCCATTGTGCCCAAACATTTGGATCGGGTTCGGATCCGGGATCAGTTGTTCACCGGGGCCCAATGCCACCCTTGAAAGGCTCCATAGCTGCTGGCTGCTTGTTTGTTGTTGTTGCATGTACTTTTGTACCGGATCGGGCCAATTATCCAATAAGGGCAATTTCGTAAAAACACGGTGATAAGGGAGGTCCGAGAGGACCAACATTGGCTTGGGTAAACCCTGGGTTCCATGCTTCTTTCAACAAAGCAAGAGAAAGAGGGGGGAAAAAGGATGAAATAGTTTAAATCATAGACTAATATGCTGGTATTGTTTTTTATTATAAGATGTTAAGTGCTGAAATTTAGGTAAAGGAATAATAGGGTTAGGTTTTCATGTGTGTTTTGTAATAATAATAAACACAAAGAAACTGTCAAATACATGACAATGATTGGGCCTCCACTTCACTTTTCGTCATCCCCTCTCTCCAACCAGACTCCAAATATTTGCAAACCTCTATGTACTCTGCAATATCACTCATTTCAGGATGTTCCCAGACCGGCGATTTGAAAGGCGGGTGCATCTGTCACTTTCATAGGTCGATCACAATATCAGTTACTACATTCCTCATAACTACAAGATAAAGCAGCTAAGTGTCCATTGAAAGTGGTCTCGTCGCTCAAGATCAAGATTACCATGTGGCTAGTGGTCCAAGAAAAACTCCTTTTGGTCTTTATTTACGCAAGCATCATAGCACACTGCTGTTCGATGTGTATTTTTTTGAGAAATCACCCTGAGTCTTCCAATTATATCTTCTTATCTCTTGACTTCACCAAAGAGTTTGGGCCATATTTGTGACCAGCTTGACTTTTCTATCCTGGCCTACATCTCTCAAACACTTATGAAAAAACTATCAGACTTCATGTATCATTGGAGCGTCTCAGAAGATTTGGGGCATCTATGTTCAAGTAGTGATTTGGTCCATCTGGACTTAACGTAACTCGAGGATTCTTAACCAGAAAATGATCACTGCGGAGGAAGTTTATTAGCGGGCTTTATTCTACTCTGCCCTATGGCGTAAAAATCTTACGTAGCTTTTTTTTAAATCTCCGTAAGCATCTTTGTATTCCATTTCCCTCTCTTGGTGAGGGGCTTTCTTTTCTATACTCTGTTCCTTTTATTAATAATACACAAACGGTCCCATGTTAGAATTTGTCTTATTTTCAAGAGGAGATGATGATCCAAAAAGATTCAATCCCATGGAGAAGACGATGGTTTGAAACAGAAGAAGTAAATCAAGGTGGAGCAGATTAGTTGACTATATATCGACTAATGCTCAGACTAATCGACTATACAGTCGATTAGACAGGATACGGAGAAGGAACTATTATACAGGAGTCGCCTTATATGTTTTATAAGTCGTCTAATGAAAGAATTAGTTGACTAGTCTGCACGATAAGTCAACTATACATGCCATTTTTGAAGCGTGATCAGTTTTTCTTTTCATGCCTATGCGAATTCCTTTTCTGTTGGAGTTCAAATAGGATTCATATTTTATCTATGAAGTTTTATTTTTAAGTTTAAGGGTCTAAATTCTTTTAAATCAAGAAGATTAACTTCTCATAGGATTGATCAATATTCTTCAAGTATCTGACAGTTAAAACATCTCATAGTCTAAATATGAGTTGTATTGTAAATCCTATAAATAAAAATTGTAACTCAGTAGGTGGTGTGTGGAGAACACCAAGGAGATCTTGAAGAAGATCAGAGGAAGTTAAGAAGAAAGGAGTACGATATGGTGCATAGAGAGAAGATCTACTCTTATAATCTAGGTCTCGATTGAAGAGAATGTGAATACTCTCGTGGAATAAAGAGAAATGTTAAATCTCTTAATATCAAGTTTATTAATAAAACTCTCTTAAGTTCTCTTCCCGTAAACATAGGCCAAGTTTGGGCCGAACCACGTTAAATCCTCGTATTATTATTACTAATTTTTTTGTCTTGGTATTACTAGTTTGCTTTTGCAACAGTTTTTCTTTTTGCAAATATTATCATATTGTCAAGTTTTCGCAACGTCGATCCTCTAAATAACAGTTGGTGTCATAGCATACTGATTTGTACAACACCCTTAGCCCTGTTTTCTATTCAAATAATATAATAATAACAACAACAACAACAACAACAACAACAACAAACACAGAAACTGCTATGCATCTTTTCATACATTGTCCTTCACTTAATTGATTTGGAATTTCCTTCTGACTACTTTGAAGAATGGGGCTTACCCGGCTCTCTTAGGTTTTGGTGGACTGTTTGGAGAAGTAAAATATAGAAAATATCGTGTTCTTTGCTTCTTTCAGATTTGATTGTGGTGGCTAATATTTGGGCTATATATGGACTGAATGGAATGAGGAGATTTTTAACCATGAAGCTAACAATATTGTATCTTTACATGACTCTTCTGTTTTTTGTATATTCATGGGCAGGTAACTTGGCTGCTCCTTTTCATCAGAAACTGAATTTGGCTTTGCTTGCTAGTTCTCCTAAAAGGTTGAGGACTGCTGTTGTTTTTTCATCTGGGGCTAGTGTGGATCCTGATAATTCTATTATGATTGTTGCTATGTTTTTTTGGTTAGGATGTTATTTGTATGACTTATTAGCTGACAGTTGGTTTTGAAGATAGCTGCTCCTTCGGTCTCTTCATCTGCCGTGGGGGGTTGGTTGTTATGCCAATGTGCGCTTTGAGTAGCTGATATATGCGGTTTAAGTAGTTGGCTTACATGCGACCTGAGAATAAGTGTTTTAGAGTTTGTTCTAGCTTCATTTATGGCTATGGACTTTGATAGTGATATAGGGGTTTGTCATCCTTTAGTAGCAATTAAACAATAATAACCACCTATGCTACTATATCAATAAGTTTAGCATTGCTCAAAAAGAAGGAAAATTAGGTTTAGGTTTTGACAGAATGCCTGGCAAGTTTAATTTCTATGTTGGTTTGGGTGAAAAGGGAGAGAAAGCAGAATAGTTAGATGAAGAATATGTGATGCAGAGGTCTGCCCAGTCCATTTGCATCTACTTTCACATATGATTTGACCAAAAATGCACACTTGAGGAAAAATACAACAATTGCTAAGTTAAAGTTGAACCTTTTTCCATCTACATACAGCATAAAGTCCCAGACATGAACCAGAAATGAAAGATAACGGGGACCTACCCTGCTCCCTAAAGAATGCATTAGTTCAGATGGCCTATGATGATTTCAAGAAAGGAAAAAAAAAAAGTAAAAAGTAGAGAGAATCTTTCTTTGTACAAGGAAGAACTAAAAGAAAAAGAAAAGAAAAGCCATCTCATTTGATTTCAAATTTCTGTTTGAGGATAAAGGTCATCAAGGGAATCATTAGGGGCCATTGAACTAGGGGGAAAAGCTGTGGACTCTTGAAACTCTCTCCTCTTTGTCAAAAGCAAATGCTTCTACCATTGTCTCTTTGGGCTCTTGTTCTCATGGAAAAGAACAGTGTTGTTCAGCAATATTTTTCTCCTTGTTTGCACTGGACCAGTTCTTTGTAAAAGCCTCATTGTTTAGAAGCCAAGAACCGAAGCCGAATCCCATGAAAGGTCCTAAAACTTCTCCTCGTGATTCCTCTTTAATAAGAGTTGAGGTGCTTTAATAGCTATCTTGGAACTACCAATTTTGAACAACAAGCAAGACAAAACTTATACTAAGTATAAATACTATTAAGTAAAACAATAAATAATGAGCAGAGAAAGAGTGAGTAGCAATCATAAACACAAGAGAATTTTTCTGAGGTTCGAGTAACTTGTGCTACGTCCCTGCTGTTGACACTCCGAAAACACAAACTCTCAGATAGCTCTTCATCCGATCTGAACGATGTCTAACCTATCGACATTTACAAAATACAAGTCGCAGACAAGCTGACGACTAGTTTTGCCCATCTCCGAGGTACAAAGCAGCGACTTGGACCCTACTAATCCAGTGAAGCAGACAGTAAGCTAAGTGTTGTCTTTGAAGAGACCTAGGCAGACCTATGATGCTAAGTTAGCTCAGCACTTAGCCTCGCAGGAGCCCAAGGGACTAGCCTCGCCTGAAAGGCTAAGTTTGTCTAACTTCGCCTTGAAGGTCTTCATAACTCCGCAAAGAGCTAATTGTTAGCTTCGCTTGAAGTTCTACACAACCGCACATAAGGCTAACTCCTAACTTCGCCTGAACCTTAGCACAACTCTGCTGAGAGCTTACTTCTAACTTCTCCTGAAGCTTTACACAGCTCTGTTGAGAGCTAACTTCTACCTTCGCCTGAAGCTTGACACAACTCCGCTAAAGAGCTAGAATGCTTAGCTTCGCCTCAACTTGCTAGCCTCGCCTGAGGAGGCCAGCCTCACCTCAACTGACTAGTCTTGCATGAGTAGGCTAGCCTCGCCTCTAATGGATATAAGGTAACCACCCCACTAAGTTAGTGAGGGGATTTAATGGGTAGTTACACTCATGATCCTTCAATAAGAGGAGACAATTAAGGGGATCATAACTCCCTATTGAGCCTATAAATAACCCACTAGTAGGTTAGGCTCAGAGTCTTGAAGAAATTCAAGTCCAAGAGGACTTTTTGAAGAGCATAAGCTTCTTTGGTGGCTTCAAAGCTTAAGCTAATAAGAGATATACTTTTTCGCTTCCAAAAATTCAGAGAATCACTTCTCTAATCCTATAAGGATAAATTCAGGATGCTAATACCCTAAGATCTTCCTCTCTCAAGTAATCTCCGGAACTAGGTGAGAAGGAATTTTCAAGTAGTAGCATTCGAAGATCGATCACTCGCATCGTCAACTAATCACCCAACGACACACTTCCCCAGAAATCTCAGAGGAGAGTTTTTCATTTTTTATTCAATTACTTGTAATCTTCTCCTCAATTTTTGTAAGTTTTCCCCTTTGCAAATTAATGAAAAACAAGATGGCGACTCCGCTGGGGATTAGCACCCGCCTTCACTTCAATGAAAGATTTTCACTAAGACTTAATAACCGATTACACTTCATTACGGATCCCGTAAGATCCCGGAGCCGCAACTCCTAGCTCTTTTATCTTTTACTAGAGGAAACTTTCTCACAAAATTACATAAATAAGGTGACCTGATTTTGATCACAAATAGCTCACAATACAAAATCCTATGGCTTAGCATAAAGAGATGAGGCTCGAGGATTCGGCGAGTGAGAAATAGTAGAGAATGGGAAAAGAAGGCTCAAAAACTTTTAGTAGAGAGTATGAATGATTTTTACACTTAAAAACTATTATTGAACTATTGGAAATAATCCAATATATAGATTTTTAAAATTAGCCATTTATAGAATCCAAAAGTAGAAGTTTTGTTAAATAAATACGTTTTAAAAACAGGGTCAAAACTGTGAACAATATGCTATACTATAGCTTTCGACAGCCCAAGAGGCCTGTTGATAGTGCAAAGTGCACTGCTTCAGAAATAAGTTGTTGCACAGTTATCACTGTCGACAGTCCGATAGTGTTGTCGATAGCCACACTGATACTTAGTGTATCAGCTGTCCGCAGTCACATTCATCTGTCGAAAGTGACTCACAAAACTTTAAAATCAAGTCTCTGTAAAAACTTGTTGACAGCCTTAGAAAGAGAACTGTTGACAGTTCTGTTGAAATGTTGAGCAACAGAGCTCTCGAAAAAACCCTGTCGACGGTCTCATTGAGAGAATTGTTGACAGCCCTGAAGGCACTTCTATCAACAGAGCTCTTGGAAAATACCTGTTGACAGTCCAGTAAGTGGAGCGGTCGACAACCCAAGCTGTTTGTTAAAACTGTTTTAGAAACACAACTAGTTTTCAAAAACTTTATATATAAAGATACATTTATCATAAAATGTGCAAATAGTGTGTGTGACTTCATTGAGCTTCTCTGTCTAAACTAAACTTTAATAATCTATTACTTACTAAAATTAGACTTTCTAGTCTATAGGAGATACATCTTCAAAAAGATAGATAGCGTAAACTATCAAACTTTGATCTCCTATAGCAGTTAAAGATGAACCCAAATTTGAGAACCTGAAACTCATAAATACTCAAATAATCTTGTTAGTTCTCATGTATATTCATAAGTAGAGATTAGAGAATCATCAAAACAAAAAACAATTGTACCCTTAGGCAAACAAGTACAAGGATCAATTTCTACAATTTGGCCAGAACAATGGTATTGGAATATACTTGAAAAGTTGGAAACATGGGGTGGCTAAAGAGTTAAACCGTACCTTGCTGAAAAAGGTTCTGAATTTTTGTCTAATGCACAATCAGACAAGTCATTTTAGGCTGAGGCTTTGAAATATCTAGCCATCTCATGAATAGGTTGTCGTTGACTGCGACAGTAGGTAAAACTCCATTGGATATTTGGCGGGTGAAGCTGCTCAAGATTATGATTTCCTGCGCGTATTTGCATGTACAACCCACTTTAGCGTCAAAGATAAGAAATTGAATCCGCGAGCAAAGAAGTTTGTGCTCTTGGGAGTCAAAAGAAACTTGAAAAGTTACAAGTTACGGGACTCTGAAACAAGAAGATAGTGTTGAGCATGTATGTCAAATTTGATGAGACTGCATTATTGAAGTCTATCGTCTCTCAGCAGGTGGAGAGAATGAAGATCAAGGATGTATCACAGTGGGTGGAGGTTGATACTATCCCACCATCTCCTGTTGGTTTGGTATCAGCTGGGATCTCACCAGTAATGACACAGGTGGAGATCATGTAGCCGTGTTGGATGCTGAAGCCATTGACACAGATGTTGAATTATTTGCAACTATTAGGAACCAAGACAAAGTGGGCGAAGAAGAATAAATCTCAAGTTAGTGGGCTAAGTCAGCTCAAGTTGAAGATCACTGTTCTCTATTGCAATCGAGATGTAGAGATTCATATGACTCAACCTGATGAGTTCGTTGCTGCAGAATCAGTTTCAGTTAGTTGAGCTCGGTGGAGCTAGTATGAATGAACTACGTGTGACTTGATTCAGTTGGACACAAGTACGTAGGCAACCATAATGGTGCAGCCAGGTGGATGAGTCAAAATTGATTGATTCGTTGTGTTCGGCTCAGATTTGAGAAATCTTTACCAATGTGGATTGTGGAGAAGTAGATCAAAATAAAAGTTTGACAGAGTTTTTAAACTCAGTGAAAAGTTAAGAAGCAGAGCGGTCGACCGTCCTGTAGACCGCATGTGCGCGGGGTGCACATTTGGAACAGAAGGAAGTAGGAGGTCGACCGGCCAGAAGGTTGAAAAAGCATAGTTTGTAGTGGTCGACCGACCCGAAAAGACTGCACAAACCATTTGTATTAGCGGTCGACCGCCTGGTCGACCGCTACATGAAGCCGGTCGACCGCCTGGTCTACCGCAAGTGGTTCTGACTATTCTGAGTTAGTTTCAGGTTTTTGTTTTTTGCATCGAATTTCGATCCGAATTAGGTTTCCTTCTATTGATTATTCCTCTAGCTATATAAGGAGGGTCTCTGCACTCTATATTGTATCGGTTGTTGAATTGATTGTAAGAGAGTTCCAGGGTTAGTTTGTTTATGAGATTTTTACGGCCGAGTGAGTGATTTCTAGTTGGATCTTAGGATTATCTTTGTAAACCTTTGTAACTCGTTGTTTGAATAAGATCTTCTCCCTTTTGTCTCAAGTATGTAGGTAAGTTGTCGAACCTCGTTAAATCGTTTGTTTCTCGCTTTTTCTTTTTATGTTTGATACGTGTCATGTTGGTTTCTTATTGACTCCGTGTTGGAACGCTGTCCAAGACGATTACCGTGTCACTGCTGATTAGTGGAATTTCTCTGGAGGGGGCAACAATTCTGTGGTACCTCTGCTTGGGGATTAGCATTCTCCTGCTGTACATCTTTGCACTGAACTATGTTATTTTAAATGAATCGTAGGTTTGCTACGCTACCGTCAGAAGAAAGTGGAGCAAACGATGTGAAATCAGTAATGCAGACAATGATGCAAAAGTTCTTTCCCCTAAGGATCCTGCTTTGACTGATCTCAGCTCTTTTTTTTGATAAAACTGTGAGGCATAAACCTCCAGCGTTTCATTAAAAGAGATTAACGAAACATTTCCTTCACAGGTATAGAAAATGGACAATATTTTGTTTGCTTATATCTATTATTACACTGCAGTGTTGTGTGAGCTGTCAAAGGTTTCTCGGCAACAATCGATTCACATTCAGTTCTCTGCTGTTTATATCTCAAGAATGATATATTTCATATCTCTTGAAAGAAAAAGGAGGAAGATGACTGATCAAGTATCGGATTTGGGCAAAACACTGACCAAGCAAGCGAACAGGGTGATCTCTGCAGCAGAGCAGACTGCGGGCAGCATCGGATCTGCGATCAGCGACAGTGGCTGCTGCTTCACAAAGCGCACTCTCCGGCTATCCAACGTGCACGACCGCACATCAAAGAGCACGGTGCAGCTGGGCAATGCCAAGGCTAGAAATCCAGTCTCCAGAAAACAAAACTAGAGCAGTCATTCAAGACTGCAGGCTTCAGCAGTTTTTGAACATTATGTGTTTTGCTGCAATCAGGAAGGCAAAAGCAAGTCTCATGAAAAATATAAGAAGGCGAGGATGAACTAATCAGGCACTAAAGATAGAAATCAAGGCAAGATACATTTGCAGGGGAATCAATTAGAATTGCTAGGGAATAGTTCTTCGCTTTTTAGGGGAGTTCCTCTTTCATGGGTTTAGGGGTTTCCCTCTCCTATACTTAGACCTGTGCTTTCCTCATTGTGTGCGGTTTTCGTCTCATCACGATGTAAACCTAAGGGCCTTCTCCAAATAATAATAATAACAACAATAATAATAAATAGATGAAAAAACAACGGGATAATCTGCTGCCATATATAAGGATTATCACACTATCTTTTACAATCACTTGTTCAAATGCAAATTTTGTAGACAGTTTTACGACATTCAAAATCCGTAACAACCAAAACCCTAACAGACACTGAATCACTAGAGAGGGGGACTAATGTCCGAAATAAAGAAACAATGCAAATGGAAGCACAAGTTAAATGGGTAGCTGCGATTTGTAGTCTGTTACTTCAGAAAGATGAAAGAAAACCGATCCACCTCTACCCAGTCTTGATCTTTTTCTCGGCATGAACTGCTGCACTTATCTTCTTCCAGCTTCTGATGACAATGAGAGATGGTATGACAGTCCAAGAGCTGTTTGCTCCGATGTAATATGCCCAGTAGTAGTATGGGCTTGTTGAGAAGTTGTCGCCAAGCAAGAAGGCAGTTATAAAGTAAACCAAGCATCCATAAAGCTGGCCCAGAGAGATCGCGAGCTGAAGGGTGTAATTGTATGGCTTCCTTGTTCCAATGGCATACCTATATGGAACCACTTAATTAGGCACAAATGAAAAAAAAAAAAAAAAGAAGGGTAAATACATATATAACAGCACATTTTATACTTGAAAAGTAGGGACCAAGTTAGTGAAAACCCAGGCCTAACTCATGTTGCATAATGGGTGGAGCCTTCAAAAAGTAACACTTGATCCAAGTCCAGCCTGGTGAAGCATACCATAACCCAGACTGCAGCTAGAAATGGGCAAGGCTAACAAAAATAGTTATACTTTCAGTATTATAGGAAGCCGGGTAAGAAGAAACTGGCTTGTGATTATGGTCATGGCTTGGCTTATGCATTGAAATATTGGCCACTGATGTCTAAAATTTTCTATTGCCAGCTATATTTTAGGACAATTCATCTTCTAGCTGGAATTCGACGCTTGGCCATACAGAAGACTAGGTTGCGAAAGAGGACCACTATTATTCTATCTTATAGTCTGTTAGCCAATCTTTATCTGCATCAATTGACCTTTTTATAGCACGCTAAACCTAAGAGCATGACATTACAATGTTTTAAAGCCATTAAAATTATTAATATGATAGGACAAAGGTTATAATGAAAGTGAAAGTAAAAAAAAAAAAAGGGAAATCTTACACAGCAAGGAGACAAGCTGGACCCTCTAAAACAGCAGTGATTCCTTCAACAGTGACAACTGCTGCATCTCTCCCAGCATATCTGGAGTCACCCTTGCTATATTCTTTCCCTGAAGTTTTAGCATCATGAGAACTCATTAACTGGGATAAAGATACTCATAACCTAGAAATCTGCAGCTACAGTTTAGCTTCCATAGAAATCCGGTAAAGTGAAACTTATAAATTATATAAAACTTACAGAGTTCAGCCAGAAAAGGCGTCTTCTTATAGAAATCTGGAGTGAAAGCAAAATAGCCCTCAAGGATGATGTGAGTCAGGCCCGTAAATGCCCACCAGCACATAAGCAACCTTTCTGTCTTTGTTATCTTCTGACAACGTCCTAGTAAAGCACGAGCCAACAAAGTGCTGATGTTACTCACACATATTAAACTGTATGAAAACTCAAAATTTGCAAATACTTTTTACTCAAAAGAGAACTCACAAGGAAGACAAAGAAGTGGATGTACAAGTTGGAAAAATGAATGGAAACTCATACTTGAGAATAACTTTGGACAATTAAGTCCTTTTCAAATTTCAAAAGAGAGAAGAAGAACAAGATGTGTACTTGAACAATAAAAAATGTAGATGAAAAATTAGGGAAATATACAAACCTGAATTTTAAGCACTAAACTGATTCTGCAAAAAATTCTCATCCAAAAACTAGCAAGAAAGAGAAAAAGGTGGATATAATAGAAAATCTATGGGAATTCATACTTGGAACAAATTTTGAATATGCATTGAGAGAAAACCGGAATAACACTTTCCCAGGTTCTGAATATGCATTGCACACATCACGGCACTTCTGATTTTACTTTTCATGTTAGAAATCATAAGGTTGATGGTTATAACAGAATTATATTTAAGGGTTATTTTGACATATACCCTCCAAATATTTGGTATTTAGAAATTTTTACCCCCCAAATAATTGATATTAGAAATTCATCTTCCAAATTTTATAGATGTTAAAAGTTTATCCCCCTTCCATAATGAAAAAAGAATATTCTAATTTGATTCTATTAACTTGCCTAATTTTTTTAAAAAATGACTAAATTGTCCTTATTTAAATAATTAAGCCACAACATCACAACTTAACCATATAAACTTTTCTCCTTTTCTACTCCTCCTTTTACACTTCTCTCTCTCAAATCAAGCACATTTCTATTTAATTATCATCAAAAGCTCACATCAAATTAATTTAATGTATGTTCTCTGAGAAATTTGAGAAAAAATCAATAAAAATTTTAAACTGAGATTTGAAAGAAAATTTGATTTGATAGAATTTGCGTCAGGTCATAGAGGAGGAACAACGAAGAAGAAAGGAGAAGGACATGATGGGCAAAACACTTTTATTTATTCAAAATTTAACTGGAGAGTTAAACTTTTAAATCTAGAAGATTTAAGGGGGTAGATTTCTAATATTGATTTGGATGGTAAATTTCTAGATACTAAACATTTTGGGGTATATATCTAAATAACCCAATACTTAAACTATATGGTAACAAAACTTGGGATTTGTTTGAAGATGGGAAGTGGAATATATAACAAGAGCCTGTGCATGAAGATGGCGATGAAAATATAAGAAGCAAGGATGAAATTTAATGTTTTATCATAGGTGATGATATTTTAGTAAGATTATCCAAATCAATATACATAGCCATGATAAAAAAATAAACAAAACATATATTCCCTATTAGTGTCCATTGCCATGCCATGTTTGTTTTTTATGGTTTACCGAGTTTGCATGTCCAAATACATACCTCAATATGTGTACACAATTGGTTGGCCATTTGATAGCGTTTTAATTTGTTGTCCATGTCTATCTATATCATGCCATATTCGTGTGCCATAGTTGTGTCAATGCACAAAAACAGGAACACTTCAATCGGGAGTACCACTTAAGCAACACATGTGTCGGACTGAATGTATCACAAACACTTTAAAATGTGTCCTGAAATTTATTATTAATTCAAGACAAACTAATGCTAGATAATCAAATATGCATCCAAAAGCAAATAATTAAATTAATAATGGATGAACGATTGGTATGTGTATCCCTTGCATAGTTTTTGTTTGTAAATAAATGAATAATGAAAATTGTAAGTTTTAGATGCATATCTAACTTATTAGCATTTATCTAATCTTTTTAGTGTTAATTATCTGTTTTTCTTTTTCACGAAAACAATCAAACAAACAAGATATGTCCTGAGAAGTTGTGGTGTGCTTTGTTTTCAAGAAGATAGAGATGAGAAGATGGTCAGTGCAATCCAATAGGAGCTGGCATTAAATAAGAACTCAATGGAAAGAAAAATAAGAAAAAGAATATGGCTCTTGAAATGTGGGCCAACTTACATGTTGTGCTGAGGCAGAACATGTGAAGCAAACCCACATGCGTAAGCTACCCTAATTATGCTAATTCAGGCAGAAAACTAACACAACAACAACAATTCATGTGAAGGAGTGAGAAGCCTTGGTTAGCTTCTCGATGATCGAGTTCTTCACTGATCAACGACCGAGATCTTTTCAATATTTAGGGTTTGTAAAATCATATATAAAAGGTTGTGTCTGAGGTTTTTCTTGTAACATGTATTGGAAGCCAAGGTAAAGAGAAGGAAGCAGATGAGTGCGAGAGAGAAAGAAGCTCTTGTAATTTTCTTTGATAATTGAGGTGAACGTGAATGCTCTCTTGTACCATAGTATAATAAACTCTCTCATTCTCTTCTTGTGGATGTAGGCCGGATTTAGCTGAACCATATAAATCCTCGTGTGTGCTATGTTGTTTGGTGTTTTTGTAGTTTTCTTTATCGTTTTATATGTCACTTAATTGCTATCAAAGATCAGTCCATAATTCCTACTTCCGCTGCATCGGATATATGAGCGAGGTATCATTGTTTTAACAACCATGAGGTGTGTTATGATGGACCTTTTATCATATTGTATCAAAGTCTTCCGAGAAATTTCATATTATCCTTAGTGTATTGTATTTGATTTCTATTTTACTCATGCCTTGTGAACAAGGTTCTAAATATCGGATATTGGGATCGTATCGGATAAGGGTTTTCCATATCGGATATCGGATATCGGGAGAGATATCGAGGATACGCGCGCATATCGGGCGTTCATATCGGACACTATATATAATGAAATATTGATAATTAAAAGTTGGTTTAGTGTCATAGATATCATCTACCTAATAAAAATGATGTAATATACATGTAAAGACAGTAAAAAATAATGTACATTTGTACGCAATCGTGCAATAAATAAGTTATTTCATATCGGGTGATATTTCAGGAGATTTATCGGCCAATATCGGGCGATTTATTGGCTGATATTTCAAATATCGGCCACTTTTTGCTGCAAATGATATGACGAACGATTTTCCCATTTTGTATCGGCAGCAGGTAAAAAAGGAGACATCGGACGATATCTCGGCCGATTCGGCCGATATTTAAAACATGGCTTATGAATAGCCATGTGAAGATGTTTTACAAACTACTTTTTATTATAATGAACTTCACTACATGCTAGTTGGTGAATTTGCAATTTTGATGTATTGTGATATATGAATGGTGGTCTTTTAATGCATCTTGCATCCAATTTTCTATTAATTCTCATATTAATTTATTGTTACGTGTTTAAGTCTTGTTATTACCAATTAAAACGTAACATTTATGTCAAACGATAATTTACAAATAAGTTGATGAGTTGTGTGGGCTAACAATGTACATTAAGGAAACTTAACGACCAACACTCCTCACATAGGCCTTTGCACCTAGGGCTTGTTTGGTTTGCCGCAAGTGGGTTGCAAGCCAAAGCCCACTTGCAGTAAAATGGTTTTACTTTGATTGTTTGAAAGTGGATTGCAAAGCCCACATGCAAACTAAACATGTAATTTTGTGGTCCACTTGTAAACTCACTTGCACTTACAGTTCACTAGTAATTTTGTGGCCCACTTGGAGATCCGCTTGAAAAACCCACTTGCAGCCTCATTTGCAAGGTTTTTTTAATAGATTATTTTTTATTATTAAATTAATCTTTTTTATTATTAGATTAATATTTTTTATTAGATTAGGGTTTTTTATTCTTAGATTAATCTTTTTTATTAGATTAATATTTTTTATTTACATATTAATTAAGTATTCTGTTTTAAATTTAATTATTTGAAATGTATACTTATGTCATGTTTCGCAGATCAAGCTCACAATCAAACAAAAGAAATTGAATTTTCATTTTACTTTACAGTGATATCAAACACTACATTTGACACTATAATTTCCACTTACATTTCCGCATTACCAACCAAACACTGAAAAACTTGCACAAAACTTTTTTACAACTCCAAAATGGTTTCCCACTTACAACTTGCACTTGCAGCCACTTGTAGGCAACCAAATAGGCCCCTAATGTAAAGGCCTCTAACACAGGGGTGCCATCGGATCGGATACGGATCGGATATTACCTCTACCATATCCATATCCGCACCCAACCTTCGGATACGGATACGGATACGGATATTGGCGGATGTGAAAAAATGATATCCGTATCCGCTAAAATCGGATATCAGATATAAATCGGATATTAGCGGATCGAATGCGGATACTAATCGGATATGTTAAAAATAGATATGGTTAAAAATAAATTAAACAAAAATACTTATATTACTTTTTATCTCATCTACTATAATATTAAATGTGATACATACTATAATATTATTGTGTACATATCAATACATTCATCGTATTCATTGTCATTTGACTTCTATAACAATAGATTACACGTCCTCCGGTGCTAAATGCCGATTCAGATAACATGGTTGATGTCGATATACTCAAAATATCATGTGGTGCTCTTGCAAGAATCGAATACTTTTCACTATTACTTTTTCATCAACTCAAAATATCAAAATTTAATATCTTATTCCATTGAAGAATAGTCTTCTCCATACCGATATCATTATGAAGCACGCAACATTCGGATATCGGATCGGATACGAATAAGATATTACTTTTACCATATCCGTACCCGTACCTACCTTTCGGATACGGATACGAATATTGACGGATGTGAAAAAATGATATCCGTATCCGGATTGGAGGCGGATTCGGATGCGGATATCCGCGGATAATCCGTATCCGGTGGCACCCCTACTCCAACATAAACATGACTTGTGAATCTAATAGGAGCTGTTACATTCTAGAAGTTTAGTCTACAGAAAAAGATAGCAGGCTCTGTAAGAATGGTGTCTATTACAGTCTTATGAAATCATCCACTGTCTCAAAAGCAATAAATTTCCGTCCCTTGTTCCCCATTTCAAATATCATTTTCTACTTCATCAAACAGCTTTTTCCAACATAAATACATACATATAAGATCCACCAGCAAAATTAAGACTTCCACTAAATCTACAAGATATTTCAACAAAAGATTCTTAAGACCAGGCCACAGTGACAGACTAAAGCCACGGGGCACAGAACTATGCAAATTGTAACTTAGGCAAATTGACAAACAGTTGGTATGCGTACCTGAGATGAGCCAGACGACGGCGACGACGAGAAGAGAGGCGCCGATGTAAGGGACGAGAACGTCGGATTGAGCGATGGCGATGGGGACGAAGCCCGGGAGCTCGAGATCTCTCGGGATGTAGGGGTGCTCAACTTCTGCTGCCATTTTTCTCTCACTCTCTCTTCTCCGCTGCCTCTGCTGCTGGTATTTGATGAGGGAGCGGGTGCCCTGAAAGTCCACTTACAAGCGACCCCTTTGGCTCTTGCTGCGGATTCAATGGACGGATGAATTGTCTTTTGTTTTAAGGGGGAAAAAAAATAAGAAAAAGAATAATAATGTAATTGTTAATTGGGCGCGTGGGTCTCGGCACTGAGGAGTGTGGGCTTTAAAAAATTTACAGCGTGGCGCACGCTGGGAAAAAAAAAATATTTGATTAATTGATCTTAAATGAGGCAAGATTCGAAAAGATCAAAAATTCAAACTCAGTTGACTTTGATCCCCAATAAGTCTCCGCCGAGTTACATAAATGACTCAATGACATTTTGTGTTTGTAACACTTTGTACAAAATTGATGCACAAGTTTTGGTTGGTAGATGATGGCCAATTCTCCCAACCATCATCTACCCTCAACCGAAGAGTGCTTTTGTTGGCAATTTGAGGTATCATTGATTCTATCATGTTTGTCGAGGATCTTTGGCATTCTGTTCACAAACGGGTTGATATACCACAGTGTAATGAACGGGTTCGATGGGACTTTCTGCAATGAGTAATTACTAAATTGGTTTTTTTTTCCCTTTATGCTAAATTATGAAAAATACTACTAGAGTAATACGTGTGTTGCACGAAACTCCTTAATTATGAAAACTCCCACATTGATTCTTTAGACTACAATAAGTTAACTTTTTTCATTAGAAAAGATATGTGTAAAGCATGTGACATTTCTAAACTTAATTGTTTTTTAAAAAAATATCCATCACCACCTCGTCCTCCTCCATCACCATTGTCGCTTCCACCGCCTCCTTTTCCTCCACCACCACCATCGCCTCCTCCTTTACTGTTGGAATCTCAGCAATAGAGAACAGCAACACAAGAAATAGTCACCAATCGCACGAACAAACAAAAGAAAGAAAGCGAGAACACACGAATTTAATGAGGTTCGACAATTGCCTACATTCTCGGGAGAAGATGGAGCGAGAGATCTTATTAAATCAATTAAGTACAAGATACAATAACAGGGGATGCTACCCCTCTTTATATATGCATAGACTCCAAGAAGAAAAAGGAAACAAAAACTCTGATTTGGAACAGAAATAAATTCAGAAACCAACTCGGGTTCGCCCAGAGACAAACACTATTTACAACCCAAGGGGCCTGTCGACAGTCAAACCCAAACTCTGACAAATGATGCTCTCTAGAAATGGTGT
The DNA here is from genome assembly GCA_038442645.1 of Agave tequilana. Classification (NCBI taxonomy): domain Eukaryota; kingdom Viridiplantae; phylum Streptophyta; class Magnoliopsida; order Asparagales; family Asparagaceae; genus Agave; species Agave tequilana. Next base: position 16,966 of record JAVJIF010015352.1, read on the forward strand.
CAACGGCTCCAGATGCCTGCTGTCAACAGCACGGTTTACCTGCAAACAAGTATCAGTGTCTGCATTGTTGATAGCTCAAGAGACCTATCGGCAGTCTTATTATTTTCTCCACACTTCGTTAAAACACTTCATACTCAATCTTTTTACTCTTCTCTCCCAACAATTCTCCATCTTGGTGAAGATTTCTCAAATATGAGCCTAAAACAATATAGTACCATATTGACTCCATCGAGCTGCAATAGTGTGGTTGCCTACATACCCCTTGCCCATAGAATCAAGTCATCCTTAGTTCATACGAACGAGCTCCATCGAGATCAAGCAACTGGAAGAATATGGAGCAATTCTTTACAGTGTGCAAACTTTATTCCCGAAATAACCTTGGTAAGCATATCAACGGGATTCTCCTTCATGTGAATCTTCTGTAACTAAATATCATCCTCATCAAGATCTCTCAAACAAAGTGGAACCTGACATCGATGTGCTTCATTTTTGCATGATATACTAGTTCTTTGCTAAATGATAGCACTCATGCTATCACAATTAATCTTCAACTTATCTTGATCTATCCCCAATTCATCAAGCAACCCTTGAAGCCACATAGCCTCTTTCATAGCCTCTGTCATGGCTATATACTCAGGCTCCTAGTAGATAATGCGACAGTAGACTGTAGAGTAGAGCGCCAGCTGACCGGTGCTTGGAACAATGTAAACATATATTTATTATAGACTGGCGTTTATCGAGGTCTCCAATGTAGTCGAAATCAACGTACCTGATATACTCCTGCTTACTTGTAAAATTCTTCTTAACAACATCTATGGTACCTTTGATGTACCGTAAAATCTACTTCACTGCCTCTCAAAGGCCCCTGCCAGGATCGTGCATGTAACTGCTCACCATTGAGACAACTCGTGACAAATCGGGCCTTGTACACACCATTGCATACATTAAATAACCAACCGCACTAACACAGGGTACGTGAGTCATATACTCACGCTCTTCAATAGAAGTAGGAGACATAGTAGCCTTTAACTTGAAATGAGAGTCTAATGGTGTACTTACAGATTTCATATTACCATTGATGTTGAATTTCTGAAGCACCTTCTTCAAATACCCTTTTTGAGTCAAGCTAACTTTGCCACATTTTCGGTCTCGCTCAATCTCCATACCTAGAACCTTCTTTGCTTCACCCAAATCTTTCATTTCGAATTGAAAGACGAGTCTTATTTCAGTTTATCAATTACAGATCTACTCTTGAAAGCGATGAGCATATCATTCACATATAATAGTAGATAGATATACTCTCCACTCGGTAGCTTATTGTAATACACGCATGGGTCGTAATGACTTTGTATGTACTTCTTGCCTCTTATAAAACTGTCAAAACGCTTGTACCACTGCCTTGGTGATTAATTTAATCCATAAAGTATTTTCTTCAGCTTGTATACCATATTCTATTTTCCTATAGTTTTAACCCTGTCGGCTGAGACATGTAGATCTCCTCTTCAATATCTCCATGGAGAAAGGCGGTATTCACGTCGAGCTGATCAAGTTTCAACTCGTAGTATGCCACCAATGTCAGTAAAATTCAAATAGACGAGTGCTTTAAAACGGGTGAGAATACCTCATTGTAGTCAATGTCTTCTCACTGCGTATAGCCTTCTACTACAAATCTAATTTTGTAGCATACAATATCCCCATTTGGAGATTCCTGTTTCTTTACAAATATCACTTACAATCGATCACCTTCTTTTCCTTGGGCAACTCTGACAGTTTCCAAGGGTCGTTCTTATGTAGAGAACTCATCCCTTTCATCATGACATCGTTCCACATCTTGAACTCTGAACTGATTTTAGCTTCCCTGTATGTAGACGGGATTGCCTCCTTAATGACTGGGAGAGTATAGACCACAATTATGTTAGTAGTGAGCCAATTGGGTTTATGTGAATTTCTTCAAGTTTTTTCAACTGCAATGAATTCTTGGATATCATTTATAGCCTGTCCTTGATCCTCGTCCTCATCATCAGCATCCTATTCGGCTACCTGATCACCATCCCGTGTCACTGAGGGTATGACCTCAAATTATACAGATCGTCTAGAGACAGTGGAGTAGCATCATTCTCCACTTGCTGCAATATTCTGTCTGTCGTCGACTCTCCACTTGCTGAGAATCTATAGGCTTCACCATTGAGGCCTCGTCAAACGTGACGTCTCTACTCAAGATAAATTTTTTGTCCTTCAGATCTCAAATTTTGTAGCCTTTTACTCCTTTCTTAAATCCTACGAACACACTTTTTCTCGCCCTTGGGTCCAACTTGTCTTCCTTGCTATGATAGTGCGTCGAACATTCAAATACCCATAGCGGATCATTATCCTAAGCCACTTTTCCTGACCAAACCTCTAGAGGAGTTTTACCTCCTATTGCAGAAGAAGGAAACTTGTTAACGAGATGGTAAGCATACGCCAATGCCTTAGCCCAAAAGGATTTCAATATGTCGGCGTTAGATAACATGCACTAGACCTTCTCTAGCAAGGTCATGTTCATCCTTTCAGCCACCCCATTTTGTTGAAGTGTTTCTCTTACTGTGAAGTGCCTTTCTATGCCCTTATCGTGGCATGGCTGTAGGAAAAGGTCGCTTGTATACTCTCCTTCATTGTCTAAACAAAGTATCTTGATCTTTCTTCCTGTATTCTCTCCCTATTCTTCTTCCACTCCACAAATAACTCTAAGACTTTCCCTTTATGCTTCATGTTATATACCCAACATCGTCTAGAGTAATTATCTATAAACGACATAAAGTATTGGTTACCTCCAGTAGATGCCGTCTTGGTAAGTCTCTAGACATCTGTGTGAACATAATTCAGAATTTTCTCGATGTAATGAGTCGCTGTGCCGAATCCCACCTTAGTCTTCTTCCTGATGACGCAATGTTCACAGAATTCCAATTTGCAAGTACTGGCACCTTTTACTTTGCAAGAGATTGCAAAGACTTTTCTCCTGTATGTTCGAGCCTCATATGTTGGAGTTGGGTACAATCATTGTCTGGATTCATAGAAGTTGCTACTTGCCCTGTAACCATACTACCCTTCAAATAGTAAAGGTTATTGCATCAACCGCCCTTCAAAACAACCATAGCCTTTAATCATCTTGAGAACACCATCTCTAATAGATACTTTAAGACCCAATGCTTTCAAGGCACCAACTAGGATAAGATTTCTTTCAATTGAGGTACATACATCACATCCTTCAATTTCCCACTATCCCATCAAATATCTTAATGTGGACCATACCTATCCCTTCCATGGTACATGGATGATCATAACCCATGACAACAAAACATTCATCTAGCTTCTCAAAGTTAGAAAACTAATCCATGTTGGGACATACATGATAGGTAGCTCTTGTATCTAGTATCTACTCAGAATCTCCTGATTAACTAATAGTTAGAATAATGACTGAAAAAGAGAACACTGATGAGTCAGAGTCCGATCCACCTGCCTATGAGGTACTACCCGATTGGGTATTGATCACCCTTGTTAGATTTTCCTTGGTCTTCGACTCATTATTCTTACTTTGATCATTAGACAATCAATCTTCCAATGCCCTAACTCTTTATAGAAGGCGCAATGGTTTTTCTTCAGATCTCTGTAACCCGGTCTGGACTTCGATCTCCCATGATCGCCTTTGCCCTTCTTACTGAAACTTCTGCCTCTTATCATCAATATCTCTGCTAAATCACTCTTTGAAGAAGACTGCTCGTTCTTCTTCTGTACTTTGTTATTTACAAGAGCAACTGACACATCACTATAGTTAAGTGTTTGTTTACTGTTGATCAAGGTTAGGAGAAAAGTCTCGTACTCTTCATCATGAAGAGAATTCAGAAGAATCAACGCCTTGTTCTCTTCTTCGATCTCAACATTCACATTAACTAGATCTGCAAGAAGCTTTGTATAATTGTTCATGTGTTCACCAATGGAGAGCCCTCTCTTCAATTGAAAGCAATAAAGCCTCCTCTTCAGATGCAATTGAGACTTGATACTCTTCGTCAGATACTTCTTCTCAAGGATTTTTCAAATTTTCCTTGTGGAAGTCTCATACATCACATGATACTTGATATCTTGTGTTAAACAAGACCTGATGATGTCACATGCCGTCCGATTCTTGTCCCAGTCTTTCCCTGATGTCTCCTTCGAATTTTCTTCTAGATGCAGAGAGTCTTCGAGGTTTGATGTTGTTAGGGCATCTATCACCTCACATCTTCACATCTCAAAATTGTTTGTGCCATCAAACTTCACGATATCAATTCCTTGGAAGATGACTCACAAATTTTAACAACGATTCACTACTTCTGGCCATTTCCTTAATAAATTTCTCAAAGTAATGCGAAAAATGATTAGTGAAAATAAATTCAAATAGGAAAGATCAGATCTTTACCTCTAACGTAAACTGTAGACAGTCTTCAAAGCGATTTGCTCCACCTGAACGAAAAACTGACCGTCGAACCCTGAAAGCTCTAATACCACTTGTTGGAATCTCAGCAAAAGAGAACAACAACACCATAAAATAGACACCAATCGCACGAGCAAGCAAACAAAAGAAAGAAAGCGAGAATACATGAATTTAACATGGTTCAGCAATTGCCTACATCCTCGGGGCAAAAGGGGAGAGAGATCTTATTAAATCAATCAAGTACAAGATATAATAGTAGGGAATAATACCCCTCTTTATATATACATGGAGTCCAAGAAGAAAAGAAAACCAAAACACTGAATTTAGATTAGAAACAAATTCAAAAACCAACTCGCCCAAAGGCAAAACATTGTCGATATCTTAAGGGGCCTGTCGATAGCCAAACCCAAACGCCGACAAACATTGCTTTCTGGAAAACATTGTTGATGGCTCAAAATGCCTACTATCGACAACACTATTCACCTGCAGACATGTATCAGTGTCTGCGATGTCGATGACTCAAGAGGTCTATTGACAATCCTGTTGTTTCCTCCACACTTTGTTAAAAAACTCCATCCTCAATCTTTTTACTCCTCTCTCCCTACATTTACCTCCTTAAACTCACCACCACCACCTCCTCCACTTCCCCTTTTTCTCCACCACCACTACTAATACCACCACCCCCTCCTCCTTTTCAAACCCACCACCATCACCTTCTCTTCTTTCTCCTTCTAAAACGCATTATCGTTATCACTTCCTTCTCCATCACTAGCTCCTCTTAAAATCCACCACCACCATTATCACCTTCTGCTCCAACTTATCAAATTCACTTTCACCACCTTCTTCTCTACCTTTTCCTCAAACTCATCATCCCTACATCCTCCTCTTCCACCAGCAACCCACCCAAAATTGCTTCTTAATGTGAACCCTAACTTAGTCTGGATCTCTCTCATCTACCTATTCACCTCCTCCTCCTCCTCCTCCTGTCCACCATTACCATTATCACCACAACCCCATCTTACTCTCCTCTTCCTAATACTTAAGGTTTTCTTAGAAAAAAAATATAATTAATAAAAAATTGAGATTATAAAATTTAATTTAAAAATAATTTATTGAAGTAATTAGGAGAATTAAGTGAGTCATGTGCATAACATATGAATAATTTGGATGTAAACGTTAATAGTGTTACATTACACGGGGTCAATGTGTAAGCTTTTATAATTCAGAGGTTTGGCGCAACGACCCTGATGGTTCTTGCAATTTACCATTTTCTTTTGCACCTAAAATGCTCAGCTTGTTCTCTTATCTTCATTAAGTAGAAAGGTTCAACATTTACTCTTATCTCTCCCACTAATGAATTACTACAAACTGACTCGCCAGCTCTAATCCTTTTTATTATCCTTACTGCATGATTTCCAACGAAGACAACCTCCCTAACTAATTACCCATGGCCTTTTTGCAGACAATACCTGTAATATCCCTAGTTAATAATACAGTATTAATATTTTTTAAATATTTATCTGATTTTACTTATTATTTTATTATTAATAGTTAACTTGATTTATGACTATGATTATTTCTAAATATACAAATTATTTTGGGATATTAGATGTTAATTTGGTTTTATATAATATTACTATTAATTCCTATCAATATTTTAAATTACTATTACTATTATTATTTTTACTACTTGTTATTAGTAGTAGTTATCAATAATTATTATTGTCGTTACTATTGTTAATATTATAATTAATATTATTGTTAATTTTGATTGTTGTTATTATTAATTACTATTATTAATATTAGTTGTTGTTATTATTGTTGTTGTTATTTTATTGTTAATTATTATTATTATTATTGTTTGGTAGTAATTATTATTACTAGTTGAGATTAATTATTATTATTTATTATTATACTATGTATTATTATTGGTGTTGTTAATTAATCATTATTATTACTACTATTATTATTATTATTTTCCTTAGCCTGGCCGTAGCAAACCCAAACCCATTTTCCTAAACCGACAAACCCAATAGCCCATCGCTCCCCTATATAATCATCTTTCTAATCTTAAACCTAACCCTAATGTAAACCCTACTCCATCACCTTCTATCTTATGCTCTTCCCCATCTCATTATAGTCGCCAATCACCCATCTTCCTTCATCCTACTCACCAAACCCGAGTCTCCCCTCCAACCGAGCACCATGTTGCCGAGCTCTCCTCCTCGCGCTCGTCCCCTCGGAGCCCTCTCGGCCACAACCAGGCCGAGCAGCCATGTGCGTCACCCACGTCGCACCACCTCCGGGCCCTGCCGCCTTGCCAAGAAATACCACCATTACACCTCTTCTTTGTTGCACCCTGACAGCCGCCACCTACACGAGATTACCCCCACAATCATCACCGTCTTCATCTTCTCCTTCCCGCACCCACCACCTGCATCCATTCTTCCTGCACGCGATAACACCTTAGTCACCCATCACCGCGCCATGCATCCGTGACCTCTTCCTCCTCCTTGGCTGCCACCGTGAGCCACGCACGCTCCCATACCCGAGCATTCCCTCCCCTTTTTACCTGCATCTTGCACTCTCCCCCCTCTCTCTCCCAGGTTTTCACTCTCTCTGTGTGTGTGTGTGTGTATTTAAGTGCGTGTGTGTGTGTTGTGTATATGTGTGTTTGCAGTGTGGATATTGTATATATTTGTATATATGTGTGTACGTGTGATGGTATGTGATGTATATGAGTGTGTATATGTATGTACAAGTGCGTATGTGTAGAGTGTATGTGTGTGTGTGCGTGTACGTGTGTATACTTGTGTTTATGTGTGGGTGCATATATATATTTGTGTGCATATTTGTGTGTACATGTGTGTACGTGTGTGCATGAGTGAGTTGTGCATATGTATGCTGTGCGTTGTGTTATGTTGGCATGTGCGTAAGTACCCTCTCCCTCTTAGTATGTATGGGTGTGTCCCCGTATCTCTCCCCCTCTCAGGTTGTATCTCTAAGTCTCTCTCCCTCTATGTTTATGTTTGTATGTTATGTATTGCAGATGTGTCAATCCGAATCCATATATATGATCCGAACCCAGTAACAGAGAATTCAAATTCGTATTCGTTGTGGATTTGATACACTGGCGATTCAAAGACCCGATACGTGAGATGATTCAGAGATCCACACCAGTTCGTGTAGTGCAGACTTAATGGAGATTCAGACCCAAAGCCGCGTCATTTCATGCGAGTGTTTGGTTTATTTGTGTGTTTATTTGTATTATTTTATGTGATATTAGTGAGTTTATGCTTTATTAGTTTATTTAATTAGTATGTTTATTTTATCATTTCATGTGAGAATATATTTGTTCCAGTATTATCCTATTATTTATATAATTTTGTTAGTGAGTATTTAATACTGGATCTAGAATTTGAATAGTGTAATAGTTTATGGTAAATTGAAACTTGCATGATAATTATATGATGATAGATGAGTCGATGAGGACTAAATTACCAGATAATCATTCTTTATATGCTTGGTGGTATTTAGAGTTATTGCGTATTTCTGAGTTCTTGATGTTATAGGAGTCTTGATATTCTGGGAATCCTGATAGTTTTTACCTGACTATATTTTGAGTTCTTGTTGGTTCTAAAGTTAGGGTTTGGGATCAAGTATGAATTTCACATAAGTTATTTATTTCTATCATTTTATGTGTAGTCGTTTACCATTTCGGATTCGGATTTAGTTGTGATAAATCTTCGACTGTAATTCGACTTGATCTGGTGGTTGGATTAGTTCGTGATTGTAGTTGATGGTAGATTTCATGTGAGTTATTAGAATTGATTATCTTTTACATAGTGATTATTCAGATGAGAAATTAATTGGATTTTGACGGTTGAGTATTTTAATAGGAATGAGGGATTTATTGGTTAATAGAACTCATGATTAGATTTCTTGATGCTTGGATTTATATACGAACTTTGAGTTTGACCTGAGATATATATTGGATCTTGATAGTATTACATGGGATTGATGATTGTTGGATTATTAATTGTAAGTAATTTTGAGACCTATTCATTGATTACTAGTTTATCAGAGGATTGATGATTTCTTTTTGATGTCGATAATTAGATATAGAGACATTCTAAATTCCATGTTACTTGAGAATGTTCTGAAGTATACTCAGAGGGGAGTGAATTGATGTACTAGCTAATCTAGGACAAATGATGTGGAATTAAAAACTTAATTGCAAACACATTATATGTAACCAAGAGTGAGCCTGAATTCTCCGTGAAAGGCTCTGGAACTACTCCTCTAGATTCCTCTGGACTAAGAGTTGAGGTGCTTTAAAAGTTCTCTTGGTTCAACATAAGTGTGGGCACACACAAATTATATCTAGCATATGAATATGAACAATGTAAAACAATATAAGATATAAGGGAGATAGAGTTGAGAGATAGTGGATCAAACGCAAATATAAAGATATGTTTCGAGGTTCGAGCTACTGCTCTACGTCCCCGCCTTCACACAGAAGGATTTTCACTATGTCCACACAGGACCATCCACAAAGGGACCTCCACCAAGAAATTATAACTCTACACTGAAAGTACATAACTCCTCTCTTAATACATAAATCTCTACACAAGAGGGAAGGCACAAAGCCTAGCACAAAGTAAAGAAGAAATAAAACTGGGTGATTCAATGCTCACAAACTCTCTCTTTACGATTTCAAAGGATCACAAACAATTTTCACAAAAACAAGATCCTAAAGAAAGGATTAGAGTTGATTGGCTCCAATATGTGAGAAATCAAAGTGTTTGAAAATAAAACAACAAAGAAAATACTTAAAAAAACTTCTTGATGGATATATGAAATGAAGAAAAAAAATAGAATTCCCAAAGACTTATTTTTCTTTCATTTTCTAAAACTTTGAAAACAAATGAAGATAAGAGAATTTTTGGCACAAAAACTTCTTTTAAAACTTGCTGAAAACACTTAAGAAGATTGAAAATTTTGCTCTTGAAAATCTTAGAAGAAACAGGCCAAGGGAATCCATATTTATAGGATTCCCAAAATATAGCCGTTGGGATTCAGATCAGGCCCAGAATTGCCTGTCAGTCGACCGCCTGGTCGATCGGCGAACGGTCAGATTTCTGACCGTTAGGGCTATCGGTCAACCGGCCGGTCGACCGCCCCAAGGCAAATTGCTTGTTGGTTGACCGCCCGGTCGACCGAGGCTAGAACCAGAGAGGTGGTCTCTCTAGTCGGTCGACCGGGGCTATTTTCAGAGAGCAGACTCTCTGGAACGGTCGATCGCTGAAGCCTCTGCACCTCTGTGCACGTCGGTCGACTGATCCAGACTTCGGTCGACCAGTTAGTCGACCGTTGGCAGCCCTCAGTCAGGGTTTATAGGTTGAAATATTTGATTTTTTTAATTACCTATAAAATCCCATATAATCACAAAAAATCCACAAAAAGAAGTTCTTATAAATATTTGAAGAACAAATATGTGTACTAAAATTCAACACATATTTCAAACAATTTAAACTATTTTGTGATATAGAAATTAAGCTTTAAAATAAAATTGTTATTTTTCAAAACTTGAATTTTGAAATGAAAATCCATTTACTTCAAAACTTGTATAAATACAAAAACATGATATGAAAACACTTTTGAAGCATATTGTGTATGGATAGAATCCAATACACATAAAGATATCTCTATGTTTTTGACATAAAATCCTAAAATTAAGTTTTGTTTAAAAAAATAAAACTTGAAACCATGAACTAGATATACATCAAAGTAAGTTTCTAAACATTATGAACCAAACAATGTATATGGATGAATCCACTATACATAAAAACCATGTAAACTACTTTAGATAAAATCTATTCATGAAAACAGGGTTATGTTCTTGAAATTTCAAAACGGTTAAACCGAAACCAAAAACTATTTATCTTGTGTGTGTGTGTATATATTTGAGCATATCAAGACTAACTATCTTTACACAAGATCTAAAAACAAAACAAGACAAAACAAACCGAAGTCTTCTTGTAGAACTCTTTCTCCAAGCCGACTCGATCCAAACTCGATCCATAGAGCTTGACTCTATCCGCGTGCTAGATGCGATCTTAACGCGCGAGTTCTTGAATCATCATGGGTTAGCTCCAAAATATTATTTTGAATCCTTTGTTGAAGCTAAATACTTACTAAGACCTTGATTAATATCTAAAACTTATTTAACACAAGATCATTAGTAAACTAACATTTATAAGTCAGTCATCATCAAAACTAAGGTAAAAGGCCTCTAGGCCAACATGTTCCACTCTTTAGATATGATTTTAGTATACATTGATTTGCTTGACCTTGAGGGTATTCAGTAGACTCTCTTCATGATTATTGCAGCTGTTCATCTATAAAGATAAAGGTATTGAGATAGTGATCTTATCAATATTGGTGATCATATATTTTTGGAGTTCTGCATCAGTTATCAATGTTTAGTGAGACCATTGTTATTAGTGACTCATATATCCAGTATTCAGGTGTCAATTATTAGTTGTCAGTTATTAGCTGCTAGATATAAGTTGTCAGTTATCAGCTATAAACATCAGCGGTTGTTGAAGATATTCAGTTATTATTTTATTTTAATAATAATTATATTATTTGCATGTTAATAAAATACATCATAACCCAGGAAAAGGGATAATTGCCTGATAATGCATGTCATGTATTTTGAAAGGACTTTTGATGGTTAACCGAGTTGTGGGTTCCATCATGGGGAACCAAGATAGTACTGGCTACCTAGTTTTCAGTTGTAAGGGCTATGCCTGGACTACGGTGCCACATCAGTTATCTTTTTATGCGAGACTATGGTCTCAGTTATTAGGACTTTGCGACCTGTCCTGGTTCAGCGTCAGGGTGTTGACTTAAAAGTAAACCTGGGGGTGAATAAGTGTAGTACTAATCTGATGATTAATAATATAGAAATGTAAATAATTATACGACGAATGATGCTAACGATCAACTCAAATCAAGAAGTGAAGTCGGATTCCCTAAGAAGGACTCTAGAACTTCTCCTTTATATTCCTCTAGATAATGAGTTGAGTACTCAATTACCTTCTTGATTGAGAAAGTGAAAACTGACAAGTAAAAATGATGCTAGCAATGAATAGTAAGTGCAAATGAATGAAAAACACAAGTGTAAGCAATAACAAGTAGAATAGAACAAGAGAGAAAGCCATCGTACACAAGAGATTTGTTTCGCGGTTCGAGCATAAAGCTTTACATCCCCGTCTTAGCCGTGTAAAGGATTTCACTATCCACTAAGGATATTTTCACAAAGGAGCCTCTACAAATGAACTAAAATGGTCTACAGAAGATCAAAGTACACAACTCTAACTACAAAAGAGGTAGCACAAAGCCAATGAGGTTTACAAGCTCTTGATGACCACAAAGATTGCAAACACTCCCTGTTACAACTTCCTATAGTATATGATGAGAAGTGAAGCTCAAGAAGTTTGTGAGAGAGAAAATTCAGTTAAAATGAATGAATTTAAAAGCTGAAAACTTATAGAAATTAGCTTGAAAATGAGAGAACTTGAAGCAAGAAAACTAGAAAACTTTCTCTTTTAAATAAACTTAAGTTTTCAAAATATTTCCCAAAGTCAAAAGTTTTTGTATGCTTAATCCTCTCCAAATCAACTAATATATATATAGGCAAGTAAAAAACACTGTTAGTATAACTTATCAGGTCATTAGGAAAGAGATTAGGTCAAAAAAGAAGAAAAATATCAGTTGGAGAATAAGTTAAAATACCCAGATTTTAAAAACTAGTCGTTACTGTAGCCCTGTCAGAACTTCGATCGACCGTCCGGTTGATCGGTAGTTAAAATAATTTGAACTTACCGTTGACTTCGGTTAACCGTCATGTCGACCGATTTCAACAAAGACCAAAGGTCAATAAACCTCTGACAGTCGGTCGACTGTTAGGTTTGCCGGTAGACCGATCCATCGCCCTACAAACGTGCACGACATTGACAAAACATATGACCAAAATTGGCTACGAGCTCCAGTCGACCGACCTAGCCTAAAAATATATTTTCAAATATATTTTGAAATTAAACTCATTTTAAAATATTTTATAATTGTTTGCAAAAATGATTTGGCAATACATAGGCTATAGGATACATGATAGAGACATGATATATAAATTTGAAAAAAATATGAGATAGTATCAAACACCAAACCTTGTAGAATACGAAAATGGGAAACTGTTAGCCCAGAGGCCTTCCACTCTAGTTTTGATGATGATTAACTCATGTAGTTATATTTACTAATATTCTTGTGATTTTAGTTACAGATTATTGATCAAGGTATTAGTAGGTGATTGCTTCCAAAAGAGGTGTTTTAGAAGCCTTCACAAGTGATTCCAGGGCTCAAGCTTCAAGATCACACATTGCCTAGCCCATGGATGGAGTTTTGGATTGGGTCTACTTGAAGATGGAGATCGTCAAGAAGACTTAGGTATCCATAGTTTAGATAGTGTGTTTAGATCCATTTATAAAGCTTAGTATAGTTGATATGCTCAAGTGCACAAACACACACATTTTATGTTTGATTTTTGGTTTTCATGAATAGTTGATCAAAACAAGTTTAATTGATATATGTATAGTTGTTTCATTCTATACATGCATGCTTAACTTTTAAACAAACTTATTTTGACTTTCCTATTCATGTATTGAAAAATCCAAGTTTGATAAAAATACATGTTTTGGTTTTTGGTAAAATGATTAGACACAAAAATAGTTCATATTGATTGATATTTGAGCCAATCTTTTTATCACATGTTTATGTATCAATGCAAAATGAAAAAACTATTTTTGGGTATTTTTAAAAAGACTAAAAAGATTTTTAGAAATATTTTAACATGTGTTTTCTGTCCCAGAACAGTGGCTGACAGGCCAGGACGGCCGACCGCACGGGTCGACCGTACCAAGGGCCGGTCGACCCTTGCGGTCGACCGACGTGCACAAGCTTGTGCATGTTTGGCAGTCACAGGGACGGTCGGCCGGGCGGCCGACCGGACCTGAGAGCAGTGCTCTCTGTTTATTTCGGTCGGCCGGGCGGTCGACCGGTTTACTCCAACGGTCAGATTTTTGACCATTGGCGGTAGGCCGGCCGGCCGACTGGTAGCCTGTCAGGCTGCCAGATCAGCCTAACGGCTAATTTTATTTTGGGGCTATAAATACCCCATCTCTTCATGGTTTTATCCAAGATTTTCAAGAGCAAAAATTCCTATTTTTCTGAAGTGTTTTACAAGTTTTTAAAAAGAGTTTTAAGTGCCAAAAGATCCATCTTATTTGTTTTAAGTGTTTTATTATTTTCAAAGAAAATAGGTTTTTGGAAAATTGGTTTATTGTTCTTCATTTCAATATCTATTTGGTATTTTTTCAAGAGTTCTTCTTTGATCAAAACACTTGTTTTTCACACTTGAGCTATCTTCTATCCTAATCTATTTAGGATCTTTATTTTGTGGAAAGGAGAGATTGTTTGTGGTTGAAAGAGACCACCTATTGTAAACCCTCATTATTTGGTTGCTCCCTCTTTGGTAGAGGTTGAGGTTGTGGATTTGAGGTGATTAGTTTGCCCCCTCTTTGGTAGAGGTGGAGATTGGTGTTTACTCCCTCTTGGTGAGGTGGAGTTGGTTGTTGGTTTGTATCCCTCAAGTGTGAGGTGGATTGGTTGTTGTTTGGCTAAGGGCCTACCCCTCTTGTGTGAGGTGGTGTTTGTTTGAGAGAGGAGTTCGGTACTCCCTTTGTTGTAACAAATCCTTCTCGGTAAAGGTTCCCTCGGTGGGAGATAGCAGATTGGAAATCCTTCACGGTGGTGAAGGCGGGGATGTAGAGCTAGGGGCTCGAACCTCGAAACATATCTTGTTGTTAGCGTTTGATCCAATATCTCTCAACTCTCTCTCTTGTTTATTTGTGCAAAGCATCATTCATTATTCATATCATACATTGCTTGCATTGTACCTTGCATATTTCATATTGCTATATCTTGTGTATGCTTGATTGTTTGTGTGTGCCTCACTTATACTTAACCACAATAGCTTCACATAGCACCTCAACCCATTCAAGGGGAATCAAGAGGAGTTAGTCTAGAGCCCTTCACGGGAATTCGGCTACACTTGTGTGTTGTATTAAGTGTGTTGCAAAATTTGCATTAGCTTCCGCATTTAGAGCATTTAGTTTCTAGATTAGCACTTTCACCTATTCACCCCCCCACTAGGTGATTTACAATTGGTATCAGAGCCTACGCTCCTGATACTTTAGGCTTAACATCCTAGGAGTGAGATCCGTTGTTTGCTAATCTATTGTTTGCTTTTGCTTGCTTGCACACTCATATAGTTTACCATGGACTTCATGACCCCACCTAGTTTTGACCCTTCCAACATTGTTGTTTGGAAGTATAGAATGTCCATGTACCTAAAGACCCTAGGTTTGCATGTTTTTCTTGCGGCTACCAAGAGATGTTATCTTGGTGATCGCAATCATATAGGGGCCAATGCACAAGCCCTAGAGGCCATTAGAAGCACATTATCTAAAGATCATCTTATACGTGTTTCTAACATTGATTCCGCCTTTGCAGTGTGGAATTTGTTGACAACCACAACCACCTTCGAGCTTCAATTGCAAATCCAACCGGAGGAATCTAGTGGAGAATCCGACTCTCAATGCTTAATGGTCCAGGGAATGACTCCCTTGAGGTACAATCGGAAACTCAACTAGATAGTGATGATTCTAGTTCTTCATGTAATGATTATATTGATGCCCATGCTTTGAATGAAGAACTATCAATTATTTTTGAAAAGTTAATAAAAAAATATAATGTTTTGAAAAGGAAAAGTCTAGGCATTAATAATGAAAATAAAAATTTGATTGCTAGACTTGATATTGTTTTGCAAGAGAAAGAGGAGATTGCTAATGAGAGGGATTCATTAAAATCTCAACTTGATCTTGCACTAAAAGAAAATAAAGTTTTAAAATCTCAAAATGATTGTAATGAAGTTTTGAAGAAAAATGAGTCTTTAACTTCAAAAGTTAATTTTGTTTTAAAAGAAAATGATTCTTTGAAAATTAAGATTGCTTCAATTTCTAAAGATTTGGATGCTTGTTTAAAGAAAATATTGTTTTGCAAAATAAGATTGATGCACATGTTTGCCATGCTAGGGTAGTATCACACACTTCACCTATTGCATGTCACACTTCTTCTTTGATTGATAATGATATATCCATGCTTAAAAAGAGTGTTGATTGTTTGGGCTCCACTTTGAGCCAATGTGTTGTGGGCTATACACGTTTGGAATCTTTGTTTCGAAAGAAACAAGTTCCATCTTTTCATGCACACCCTCCACGACATACACATGCTCCTCACGGACACCATCACACAATGTACGCTCATGTGTACACTTGTACACATTGTAGACGTAAGGGCCACCTTGCTAAAATTTGCTTTGATAGATTACATAATGTAAATTTAGCAAATAACTTTGTTTGGGTTAGAGAAGGTACTAACCCCCATGGACCCAATAAGATATGGGTACCAAAGACTACCCCTCTTGTTCATGATGTAGGTGTGGGCTCTCACATGACGTGAGAGTAGCCGTACCTTAGAGTGGATGCGTTCCGTACTTAAAGGAAATCAATTGGATGCATCACTTTCAAAGAAGGTTTGGTAGAGATGACCACCATGTTTTGGAGACAAGGAGAGTTGCCTTCTAGGTTTTGGTAACGGTCTCTAACTCCTTATTATTGTTTACATGCTTTCCATTTCATTGTTTATAGCATGTTTTATTGTTTAGTGATTATCATGTATATACCATGTTTATTAGACCATTGACATACATGTATAGTATTTGAGACACCCATGTTTATATGGACCCATATTTTGTGTTCTCATCGTTTGTTTAGCTATCATGTTTATCATAAGTTTAATAACATGTGGATTTGCATAATAATCATGTTTTTGTTTATCATGATGATCTTTATCTTGTTTTGATGCTTCATGTTTTGAATATATGTTTAAATGTTAGTTTTCATTAAAACTAGAAATATATTTGTGCATATAGTGGGCTACAAATAAATCTATATATGTTTGTACTTGAATGCTTATTTGAACCCATTAGATGTGCTAGTATAGTCTAGTTTTGATGATTCATGCATTTTAAACTTGTATTCCCATTTTGGTTTTGTTTTATGATCATGTGTTTTAACTTCATGTATATGTCTACCTTGTCCAAACTATTGATTATACATGTACATCCTTGAGCCACGTGCCTTCATGCATATACTTTTGTGGACTCATTATGTTTAGGATATGTATGTATACTTTAGTTTGTACATGACATACATATGCCTTGAAGTTTAAATCGTTTTGATGATTTTCATGTTTTTAGGTAATTTCTATTGGTAATGAAAATCTAGTTTTTCATGTTTTCACGTTTTTAAGGAATTTCATATGAGCTTAATTGAATATCTTTCATGATTATGATCTTCACATTGTATTTGTACACTCACATTTATTGCTTACTCATGTGTTTGTTTTCATGAGTCATATTTATGCTTAATTGACTTGAGTGTTTTGATATCATGTGGATTTCTTATTTCATGAAAAACAATTTGTTTTATTCCTTACTTGAAGGGTTTCGCACTAGTTAACAAGATTTTCCATTTAACTAGGTGCGATATTCTTCATTTTGGTAGAGTTTTTCAAACAAAGCTTATTTTCAAATCTATTTTTTTGAAAACCCCTACCTTCCATGGGTGCTTGGATGGGAGATCATGTTCATGTATGCTTTAAAATAAAAATCATTTAAAACTTGAACTATGATTGGGTGGTAGTTATATGAGATATACACTTGATCTTATTGTTATTTCAATTGATATCATTGAATTCTTTCAATTGGTATCAATTTTGACCTTTCTTGTATACTCATATATTTTCGTATATGTATGCTTGCATTTCAAAGAATATCAATTTCAATTGGTATCTATTTTTCATACATATATATGTTTTATTTGTGCTTATTATATCCCTATATCTTTAAGCACAAAATCTTGTTTATGCTAGTGCTTGAACTTTAACTTTGTTTCAATTGATTAGTTTTCAATTGCTTTTCAATTGGTATCTTATTTCAAGCCTTTGCATGTGTTTTGTTGGTATTTCATAAAGGGGGAGAAAATTCGATTTTCATGTTTACAATTGGTATTTATATTTTCACTCCCTTGCTTTATGATAGAAAATAAAAAAATTTTAATTGATATCATATACTTAAAAAGAAAAATACTCTCTTTTGATATCAAGATGTTTATTTGAATATTTTAAAATTTGGTATCTCAAAATTTTGTTTTAAAAAATAAAATTTTTTTTGATTTGTATTGCCTATATGCAAGGAGAGCTTAACATTTCTTCTACATATAGATTCATGTTGAGTGTATCTTGTATTGAAGAGCTTGACAATCTTTTCTTTATGTGGTACACGTGTGTAGGGGGAGCTTCACATCTCCTCTTATGCATTGTATAGTATACGTTATGTGAATTAGGGCTTGTCATCACTCCTTCATGTAATGTATCTATGTAGGGAAGCTTCACATCTTCCTCTTCATGAATGTATATCGCATATACCATTTGTTGCTTGATCTATATTTACTTTCAATTGGTATCAAGATGCTACTATGACATATTTTCAATTGGTACCTTAATTGATTGTCACCCCTATTTGATTTTGTTTTTTGTTTTAGACAAAAAGGGGGAGAAAAATTTATTGATTTAGTTTTGCTTTTGCCCCTTATTGATGATTGTTTCTTTGTATTAAAAAGGAGGAGAATATTTTATTTTGTTTTGGTTTTTACCCCTTTGTTGATGATTGACAAAAAGGGGGAGAAAGATTTTGAGTTTGTTTGAGTTTTATATATGCATATTTATGTTTTGCATATATTAAGTTTAATTTAGTTTGATTTTAATTGGTATCTAGAGCATGTTTTGTTTTTGAATATTTCATTGGTATCTAGAGCCTTTTATTGTTTATGCATATCCATGCATTCATGTTTAAGAGCCTTCATTGCATATTCATTATGTTTATTTGTTTATGCATAAGTTAAGAGGGAGCTTCTTTGAAGCTTAACTTTAATCCATGCATATATAACTCCATGAGTTTTGTCATCATCAAAAAGGGGGAGATTGTTGGCCCAGAGGCCTTCCACTCTAGTTTTGATGATGATTAACTCATGTAGTTATGTTTACTAATATTCTTATGATTTTAGTTACAAATTATTGATCAAGATATTAGTAGGTGATTGCTTCCAAAAGAGGTGTTTTAGAAGCCTTCACAAGTGATTCCAGCGCTCAAGCTTCAAGATCACACATTGCCTAGCGCATGGATGGAGTTTTGGATCGGGTCTACTTGAAGATGGAGATCGTCAAGAAAACTTAGGTATCCATAGTTTAGATAGTGTGTTTAGATCCATTTGTAAGGCTTAGTATAGTTGATATGCTCAAGTGCACAAACACACACGTTTTATGTTTGGTTTTTGGTTTTCATGAATAGTTGATCAAAACAAGTTTAATTGATATATGTATAGTTGTTTCATTCTATACATGCATGCTTAACTTTTAAACAAACTTATTTTGACTTTCCTATTTATGTATTGAAAAATCCAAGTTTGATAAAAATACATGTTTTGGTTTTTGGTAAAAATGATTAGACACAAAAATAGTTTATATTGATTGATATTTGAGCCAATCTTTTTATCACATGTTTATGTATCAATGCAAAATGATAAAACTATTTTTGGGTATTTTTAAAAAGACTTAAAAGATTTTTAGAAATATTTTAACATGTGTTTTCTGTCCCAGAACAGTGGCTGACAGGCCAGGACGGCCGACCGCACGGGTCGACCGTACCAAGGGCCGATCGACCCTTGCGGTCGACCGACGTGCACAAGCTTGTGCACGTTTGGCAGTCACAGGGACGGTCGACCGGGCGGCCGACCGGACCTGAGAGCAGTGCTCTCTGTTTATTTCGGTCGGCTGGGCGGTCGACCGGTTTGCTCCAACGGTGAGATTTTTGATCGTTGGCGGTCGGCCGACCGGCCGACCGGTAGCCTGTCAGGCTGCCAGATCAGCCTAAAGGCCAGTTTTGTTTTGGGGCTATAAATACCCCATCTCTTCATGGTTTTATCCAAGATTTTTAAGAGCAAAAATTTCTACTTTTCTGAAGTGTTTTACAAGTTTTCAAAAAGAGTTTTAAGTGCCAAAAGATCCATCTTATTTATTTTAAGTGTTTTGTTATTTTCAAAGAAAATAGGTTTTTGGGAAATTGGTTTATTGTTCTTCATTTCAATATCTATTTGGTATTTTCCCAAGAGTTTTTCTTTGATCAAAACACTTGTTTTTCACACTTGAGCTATCTTCTATCCTAATCTATTTAGGATCTTTGTTTTGTGGAAAGGAGAGATTGTTTGTGGTTGAAAGAGACCACCTATTGTAAACTCTCATTATTTGGTTGCTCCCTCTTTGGTAGAGGTTGAGGTTGTGGATTTGAGGTGATTGGTTTGCCCCCTCTTCGGTAGAGGTGGAGATTGGTGTTTACTCCCTCTTGGTGAGGTGGAGTTGGTTGTTTGTTTGTATCCCTTAAGTGTGAGGTGGATTGGTTGTTGTTTGGCTAAGGGCCTACCCCTCTTGTGTGAGGTGGTGTTTGTTTGAGAGAGGAGTTCGGTACTCCCTTTGTTGTAACAAATCCTTCTCGGTGAAGGTTCCCTCGGTGGGAGATAGCGGATTGGAAATCCATCACGGTGGTGAAGGCGGGGATGTAAAGCTAGGGGCTCGAACCTCGAAACATATCTTGTTGTTAGCGTTTGATCCAATATCTCTCAATTCTCTCTCTTGTTTATTTGTGCAAAGCATCATTCATTATTCTTATCATACATTACTTGCATTGTACCTTGCATATTTCATATTGCTATATCTTGTGTATGCTTGATTATTTGTGTGTGCCTCACTTATACTTAACCACAAGAGCTTCACATAGCACCTCAACCCATTCAAGGGGAATCAAGAGGAGTTAGTCCAGAGCCCTTCACGGGAATTCGGCTACACTTGTGTGTTGTATTAAGTGTGTTGCAAAATTTGCATTAGCTTCCGCATTTAGAGCGTTTAGTTTCTAGATTAGCACTTTCACCTATTCACCCCCCCACTAGGTGATTTACAATTGGTATCAGAGCCTACGCTCCTGATACTTTAGGCTTAACATCCTAGGAGTGAGATCCGTTGTTTGCTAATCTATTGTTTGCATTTGCTTGCTTGCACACTCATATAGTTTACCATGGACTTCATGACCCCACCTAGTTTTGACCCTTCCAACATTGTTGTTTGGAAGTATAGAATGTCCATGTACCTAAAGACCTAGGTTTGCATGTTTTTCTTGCGGCTACCAAGAGATGTTATCTTGGTGATCGCAATCATATAGGGGCCAATGCACAAGCCCTAGAGGCCATTAGAAGCACATTATCTAAAGATCATCTTATACGTGTTTTTAACATTGATTCCGCCTTTGCAGTGTGGAATTTGTTGACAACCACAACCACCTTCGAGCTTCAATTGCAAATCCAACCGGAGGAATCTAGTGGAGAATCCGACTCTCAATGCTTAATGGTCCAAGGGAATGACTCCCTTGAGGTACAATCGGAAACTCAACTAGATAGTGATGATTCTAGTTCTTCATGTAATGATTATATTGATGCCCATGCTTTGAATGAAGAACTATCAATTGTTTTTGAAAAGTTAATAGAAAAATATAATGTTTTGAAAAGGAAAAGTCTAGGCATTAATAATGAAAATAAAAATTTGATTGCTAGACTTGATATTGTTTTGCAAGAGAAAGAGGAGATTGCTAATGAGAGGGATTCATTAAAATCTCAACTTGATCTTGCACTAAAAGAAAATAAATTTTTAAAATCTCAAAATGATTGTAATGAAGTTTTGAAGAAAAATGAGTCTTTAACTTCAAAAGTTAATTTTGTTTTAAAAGAAAATGATTCTTTGAAAATTAAGATTGCTTCAATTTCTAAAGATTTGGATGCTTGTTTAAAGAAAAATATTGTTTTGCAAAATAAGATTGATGCACATGTTTGCCATGCTAGGGTAGTATCACACACTTTACCTATTGCATGTCACACTTCTTCTTTGATTGATAATGATATATCCATGCTTAAGAAGAGTATTGATTGTTTGGGCTCCACTTTGAGCCAATGTGTTGTGGCCCATACACGTTTGGAATCTTTGTTTCGAAAGAAACAAGTTCCATCTTTTCATGCACACCCTCCACAGCATACACATGCTCCTCACGGACACCATCACACAATGTATGCTCATGTGTACACTTGTACACATTGTGGACGTATGGGCCACCTTGCTAAATTTTGCTTTGATAGATTACATAATGTAATTTAGCAAATAACTTTGTTTGGGTTAGAGAAGGTACTAACCCCCATGGACCCAATAAGATATGTGTACCAAAGACCACCCCTCTTGTTCATGATGTAGGTGTGGGCTCTCACATGACGTGAGAGTAGCCGTACCTTGGAGTGGATGCGTTCCGTACTTAAAGGAAATCAATTGGATGCATCACTTTCAAGGAATATTTGGTGGAGATGACCACCATGTTTTGGAGACAAGGAGAGTTGCCTTCTAGGTTTTGGTAATGGTCTCTAACTCCTTATTATTGTTTACATGCTTTCCATTTCATTGTTTATAGCATGTTTTATTGTTTAGTGATTATCATGTATATACCATGTTTATTAGACCATTGACATACATGTATAGTATTTGAGACACCCATGTTTATATGAACCCATATTTTGTGTTCTCATCGTTTGTTTAGCTATCATGTTTATCATAAGTTTAATAAAATGTGGATTTGCATAATAATCATGTTTTTGTTTATCATGATGATCTTTATCTTGTTTTGATGCTTCATGTCTTGAATATATGTTTAAATGTTAGTTTTCATTAAAACTAGATATATATTTGTGCATATAGTGGGCTACAAATAAATCTATATATGTTTGTACTTGAATGCTTATTTGAACCCATTAGATGTGCTAGTATAGTCTAGTTTTGATGATTCATGCATTTTAAACTTGTATTCCCATTTTGGTTTTGTTTTATGATCATGTGTTTTAACTTCATGTATATGTCTACCTTGTCCAAACTATTGATTATACATGTACATCCTTGAGCCACGTGCCTTCATGCATATACTTTTGTGGACTCATTATGTTTAGGATATGTATGTATACTTTAGTTTGTACATGACATACATATGCCCTGAAGTTTAAATCGTTTTGATGATTTTCATGTTTTTAGGTAATTTCTATTGATAATGAAAATCTAGTTTTTCATGTTTTCATATTTTTAAGGAATTTCATATGAGCTTAATTGAATATCTTTCATGATTATGATCTTCACATTGTATTTGTACACTCACATTTATTGCTTACTCATGTGTTTGTTTTCATGAGTCATATTTATGCTTAATTGACTTGAGTGTTTTGATATCATGTGGATTTCTTATTTCATGAAAAACAATTTGTTTTATTCCTTACTTGAAGGATTTCGTACTAGTTAAAAAGATTTTCCATTTAACTAGGTGCGATATTCCTGATTTTGGTAGAGTTTTTCAAACAAAGCTTATTTTCAAATCTATTTTTTTGAAAATCCTTACCTTCCATGGGTTGTTGGATGGGAGATCATGTTCATGTATGCTTTAAAATGAAAATCATTTAAAACTTGAACCATGATTGGGCGGTAGTTATATGAGATATACACTTGATCTTATTGTTATTTCAATTGGTATCATTGAATTCTTTCAATTGGTATCAATTTTGACCTTTCTTGTATACTCATATATTTTCGTATATGTATGCTTGCATTTCAAAGAATATCAATTTCAATTGGTATCTATTTTTCATACATATATATGTTTTATTTGTGCTTATTATATCCTTATATCTTTAAGTACAAAATCTTGTTTATGCTAGTGCTTGAGCTTTAACTTTGTTTCAATTGATTAGTTTTCAATTGCTTTTCAATTGGTATCTTATTTCAAGCCTATGCATGTATTTTGTTGGTATTTCATAAAGGGGGAGAAAATTCGATTTTCATGTTTACAATTGGTATTTGTATTTCCACTCCCTTACTTTATGATAGAAAATAAAATTTTTTTAATTGATACATATACTTAAAAAGAAAAATACTCTCTTTTGATGTCAAGATGTTTATTTGAATATTTTAAAATTTGGTATCTCAAAATTTTGTTTTAAAAAATAAATTTTTTTTTTGATTTGTATTGCCTATATGCAAGGAGAGCTTAACATCTCTTCTACATATAGATTCATGTTGAGTGTATCTTGTATTGAAGAGCTTGACAATCTCTTCTTTATGTAGTACACGTGTGTAGGGGGAGCTTCACATCTCCTCTTATGCATTGCATAGTATACGTTATGTGAATTAGGGCTTGTTATCCTTCCTTCATGTAATGTATCTATGTAGGGAAGCTTCACATCTTCCTCTTCATGAATGTATATCACATATACCATTTGTTGATTGATCTATGTTTACTTTCAATTGGTATCAAGATGCTACTTTGACATATTTTCAATTGGTACCTTAATTGATTGTCACCCCTATTTGATTTTGTTTTTTGTTTTAGACAAAAAGGGGGAGAAAAATTTATTGATTTAGTTTTGCTTTTGCCCCTTATTGATGATTGTTTCTTTGTATTAAAAAGGGGGAGAAGATTTTGTTTTGTTTTGGTTTTTACCCCTTTGTTGATGATTGACAAAAAGGGGGAGAAAGATTTTGAGTTTGTTTGAGTTTTATATATGCATATTTATGTTTTGCATATATTAAGTTTAATTTAGTTTAATTTTAATTGGTATCTAGAGCATGTTTTGTTTTTGAACATTTCATTGGTATCTAGAGCCTTTTATTGTTTATGCATATCCATGCATTCATGTTTAAGAGCCTTCATTGTATATTCATTATGTTTATTTGTTTATGCATAAGTTAAGGGGGAGCTTCTTTGAAGCTTAACTTTAATCCATGCATATATAACTCCATGAGTTTTGTCATCATCAAAAAGGGGGAGATTGTTGGCCCAGAGGCCTTCCACTCTAGTTTTGATGATGATTAACTCATGTAGTTATGTTTACTAATATTCTTGTGATTTTAGTTACAGATTATTGATCAAAATATTAGTAGGTAATTGCTTCCAAAAGAGGTGTTTTAGAAGCCTTCACAAGTGATTCCAGGGCTTAAGCTTCAAGATCACACATTGCCTAGCCCATGGATGGAGTTTTGGATCGGGTCTACTTGAAGATGGAGATCTTCAAGAAGACTTAGGTATCCATAGTTTAGATAGTGTGTTTAGATCCATTTGTAAAGCTTAGTATAGTTGATATGCTCAAGTGCACAAACACACACGTTTTATGTTTGGTTTTTGGTTTTCATGAATAGTTGATCAAAACAAGTTTAATTGATATATGTATAGTTGTTTCATTCTATACATGCATGCTTAACTTTTAAACAAGCTTATTTTGACTTTCCTATTCATGTATTGAAAAATCCAAGTTTGATAAAAATACATGTTTTGATTTTTGGTAAAAATGATTAGACACAAAATAGTTCATATTGATTGATATTTGAGCAAATCTTTTTATCACATGTTTATGTATCAATGCAAAATGAAAAAACTATTTTTGGGTATTTTTAAAAAGACTTAAAAGATTTTTAAAAATATTTTAACATGTGTTTTCTGTCCCAGAACAGTGGCTGACAGGCCAGGATGGCCGACCGCACGGGTCGACCGTACCAAGGGCCGGTCGACCCTTGCGGTCGACCGACGTGCACAAGCTTGTGCAAATTTTGCAGTCACAGGGACGGTCGGCCGGGCGGCCGACCGGACTTGAGAGCAGTGCTCTCTGTTTATTTCGGTCGGCCGGGCGGTCGACCGGTTTGCTCTAACGGTCGGATTTTTGACCGTTGGCGGTCGGCCGGCCGGCCGACCGGTAGCCTGTCAGGCTGCCAGATCAGCCTAACGGCTAGTTTTGTTTTGGGGCTATAAATACCCCATCTCTTCATGGTTTTATCCAAGATTTTCAAGAGCAAAAATTCCTACTTTTCTGAAGTATTTTACAAGTTTTCAAAAAGAGTTTTAAGTGCCAAAAGATCCATCTTATTTGTTTTAAGTGTTTTGTTATTTTCAAAGAAAATAGGTTTTTGGGAAATTGGTTTATTGTTCTTCATTTCAATATCTATTTGGTATTTTCCCAAGAGTTTTTCTTTGATCAAAACACTTGTTTTTCACACTTGAGCTATCTTCTATCCTAATCTATTTAGGATCTTTGTTTTGTGGAAAGGAGAGATTGTTTGTGGTTGAAAGAGACCACCTATTGTAAACCCTCATTATTTGGTTGCTCCCTCTTTGGTAGAGGTTGAGGTTGTGGATTTGAGGTGATTGGTTTGCCCCCTCTTTGGTAGAGGTGGAGATTAGTGTTTACTCCCTCTTGGTGAGGTGGAGTTGGTTGTTGGTTTGTATCCCTCAAGTGTGAGGTGGATTGGTTGTTGTTTGGCTAAGGACCTACCCCTCTTGTGTGAGGTGGTGTTTGTTTGAGAGAGGAGTTCGGTACTCCCTTTGTTGTAACAAATCCTTCTCGGTGAAGGTTCCCTCGGTGGGAGATAGTGGATTGAAAATCCTTCACGGTGTTGAAGGCGGGGATGTAGAGCTAGGGGCTCGAACCTCGAAACATATCTTGTTGTTAGCGTTTGATCCAATATCTCTCAACTCTCTCTCTTGTTTATTTGTGCAAAGCATCATTCATTATTCATATCATACATTGCTTGCATTGTACCTTGCATATTTCATATTGTTATATCTTGTGCATGCTTGATTGTTTGTGTGTGCCTCACTTATACTTAACCACAAGAGCTTCACATAGCACCTCAACCCATTCAAGGGGAATCAAGAGGAGTTAGTCCAGAGCCCTTCACGGGAATTCGGCTACACTTGTGTGTTGTATTAAGTGTGTTGCAAAATTTGCATTAGCTCCGCATTTAGAGCATTTAGTTTCTAAATTAGCACTTTCACCTATTCACCCCTCTCTCTAGGTGATTTACAAAAACTTAATGTGAAAACTTTATTTTGAAAACTTGTATTTCTACGTGTGACTTCTTGAGCATCAATTCTACATTCTATACTTTAAACATTCTATTTTCTTACATATATTGTATGCGTCTTCAAGCAATCTTCAAGAGGGCTTCTTAAATGCAAATCTTGATTATCCAAACTCGAACCCTTTCTTTGAGTGATCTTGTGACTGGAGTACCTTTCTTTTGAGGAAGAACACACCAAAATGTCTTTTAAACTTGAAATACATAAACACTTAAACTTGATTAGTACCGAATAATTTCATATAGTTTGTAATCATCAAAATAAAACTAGAGAGTACACCCTTCAATATTATGGTTCCGAGCACGCACAATACCCTTTCAAAACAAATGCACTACATTGACAGGTAGTTACAATAATGATAAGTGTGGCCCTCGACCCTAGATGTACGTCTCATCGTACCAGTACTTGATACAGTGTACAAATTTGATGACTTTCTTGATAGTCAGACTGACACGGTTTCAGCTCTAGATATTATTTTTTAATATTTTAGATTTTTCAGAATTTTCTGAAATTTTTCTAGATTATTTTGGAAAATCTCTGAATTTCGTGTCGACCGTAACCGATAATTGACTCCATAAGTTTTAATTTACAAATAGGATTGAATTTTTGGAGTCTGCTTTCACATTATTGTTTTAAATCATATTTTTTATTTTAGCATATTTTTGGAGATTTTTCTAAGTAAGTCAAAAATCCGACCGAACCGGTGTAGAGTGGTGTCGACGATACATTCTAGGATTTTTTTAACTTACAAAACAGACTGAATTTATTAAATTCAATTTCATATTACTCCTCAGTGTAATATTTACTATTTTATGAAATACTTGGGACTTGTTCGAGACTAGTCAAATTTTATCGGACTTAAATAATATTAAATAATTTATTTTCTTTTCCTTTCTTTTATTTTCTCCTAAAATCTTCTTCTTTTCCTTCTCCCCTAAGCCAGCAAACTCCTCCACCGACCCATCTCTCTTTACCTTTTTTCTAATTTTTCTTTCTCACTTTCTTAATCTCTCCCACACTTTAATTACCCTTCTATCTAATATCTCTCCCCTAATTTCTCTTCCCTCCCATCCAAAACTACCCAACAACCTCTCCTCTTGGTCATCTCCGGTAACCTGGCTGGCCATCCTCGCGCCGCTGGCCTGGCCATGACCTCCCCACTTCCCCTCTTTCTTCCACTTTCCTCCTTCTCCCTGTTCCCCACCATTTTCTTTCTCTTCACTTTTCCCCACAATTTTCACCATCTCCATCAAAATCAGCATCACTACCACCACTAATTCTACCCCCAACAATCACCCAATTCACCACCATTCTTCGTCCTTCCTCTCCTTCATTTCCTTCACCGAGATCACCACCCACAACCCCAACTCCACCAACTAACACCTTATCACCATCCTAATCGCCACAACCTCCACCTCTAAGCCTCCTCCCATGGGCTGTGCCACCCATGGCCACCTAGGTCATGGCTAGCTCTGGCTGCACCTTGGCCGGCCATGCCCCCCTTTTCTTCTTCCTTCCTTTCTCTTTCTTTCTTTCTTTTCTTGTTTCTTTCCTTCCTCCTCCTTTTCTTTTCTTTTTCTTACCTATTCTTTCTTAGCAGGCCCCCTTCTTTCTTATTTTCTCTCTTATTCTTTCTTACACACACACACACGCACACACACACACACACACACTCTCTCTCTCTCTCTCTCTCTCTTATTCTTTCTCTTTAATGGGTTGAAACCCATAAACCCAAACCCGTTATCACGCTACCCATTACAACCCATTTTCATTTAAGCCTTTGGGTTGGATTATAAGATCTAAATCCGATCTGTTAACAACCCAAACCTGCCCCAAAAGTTAATAAAGGTAACTTTGCATAAAACCCCCTAACAATTTATAAGATTTATATTTTTAAATCTTTTTTAACTTATTTTATTGGTTTTAGTATTTGGACGGCATCTTGAGCATCTGGAGTTCGATCTGGACGATTTTAGAACCATAGCGATCGTAGAAAGACGAGCTTTCTCCCTGTACTAGCTATGTGAGTTTTTTTATAAATTATATTTTTATCATGTTGAATGGAACTAATTGTTTTATTTAAATAAAACATGGTTATCAGTAAATCACTATAATTAGAATATGCTTGATTGTTTTTTAGACATAATCGATAAAATAATAACTTAATTTGTTTCTTGATTTATTATAAAATATAGATGAATTAGCTAAATATTGAGTAAATATTAGATGGTGTATTAAGAAACTCATGATTAATAAGTTAATAATTTTAATAAGTAAATTAATAAATAAATTGATAATTGAAACTGATAATTATATATAATAATTTTGTGATATTAATCATATTAATAATATTGTAATCGTTATTATAAATATAAATATCTGACCCATGATTATATTATTGATATTACTATATGGCCACCGTTACCTGATTCACACCGGATACTATTATTTATACATTTTGATATCACTTTATATGAATTACATTTATTCGCATATTAATGTACACCTGTTACATGGATACTCTGTTACGCTAAACACTATCATTCATGTATTTGTAAAACCATGACATGGATATACTATCACACTGGACACTGTCATTTTATGTACATGTATTACCGTTATACAGATATTATTACGCACGACACTATTATTTCATATTCATGTACCACTGATACATGGATACGCTATTCCACTAGATACTGTCATTTTATATATTTGTATCATTGCTTCATGGATACTATGTTACACATTTATTTCATGTTCTTATATCACTGTTACATAGATTCACTTGTATACATGTGTTGATAGTTTTTGTGTTTCTGTTACATGGATTTTCTTGTATTCCTGTTACATGACTGTTTTCCGTTACTGATATTAATATATATATATATATATATATATATATATATATATATATATATATATATATATATATATATATAGAGAGAGAGAGAGAGAGAGAGAGAGAGTTACTGAACATGTTAATTATTGATATCCGATGTGTGGTAGGGGTTACCTCTTAAATCCCACATCTCCTATTTCCTATTTTCCGCTATCCAATTTAATGATATCAACATAGCTCATGTTCAATTATCCTGTTACATGTATCATGCATTGTTATTGTTCTTGATATACTATATACTTTTATATATTAAATAGAATATAAGGTTGGGGGAGGCTTAACGGTTGACTAGGTCTTGTCGGGTAGATGTATGGATCCATTATACTCCCACTTCTAGGGACGGGATATTGCTGGTTAGTGTCTGTTATAGCTCATTGAGCTCTCATTTCCCGTTACTTGTTCAACCTTAGTGGGCTGGCCCTGGTCGCAGCAGCCAAGGGTCTATTTAAGGCCGTGATTTCGAGTATGCACGGGATATACCAACCCGATTAGAGCTCCTTAACCATTAGATTTTCAATTAACATAATAAAATATTATAAACAATAGTGACGTCAAGAACGCTTGTTATTTGGTTACTCTTTCGTTTGGATCATGGTACCCATATGCCATGTTCGGATGAGTTCGACTGGAATATGGGCTCTGGTATGAACTGTCAGTGGTATGAGATACTGGAAGAGATTGATTAAAATACCAGACGGTACTGATTGCTATTATTATATAAATAAAATGCAATAATTGATGCATGTATATTATTGTTTGGTTTACTAGTTACATTTTCTGATGTCTTATCCACGACCATGTCACATGTATACTTTGTACTTCATGCATTCTTCATAGACATGTTATTCACGTACATAAATACTCTGCATTTAATGTATTCCATGTTCCATGTGATTTTGTCATATTAGTATGGGTATCCTGTGTACTTCATGTATACATGTTCATATAATTCATGTTATTCACGATACTGTCATACCATTTTTACTAGAGTTTAAATCTTAAATGGGATTATATTGATATATCACTAGATATTGTATTTATTTCACATATTGAAAATAATATATAAATGGTATAACTCCTATTGATTGTAATAACCTTAGAGTATAAATGTTGATGATATATATAAGACTCTTCCCGATAATATTAATTGCTATTCTCTTTATATAATTATATAAGATTGTAGTAGAACTACTATTATAACATGCATGCTAGGTATTATAACTATTATAGTGTGAATATAATATTTTTGTATTAGTTATAGCAATCGTTAGCATAGTTATATTGTATCACTCGTAGTTAAACATATATTATATATTATTGTGCTTGTGTAACTATTATAATATACTATTATTGTTTCTTTCATTTTACCACTCATTTGATCGTTTTTTGACGACCATGAATTTACATGCCCAGGTTGGAGCTCAGAGATTTCATAATATCTGATATTTTTCGAGATATTATCTTCAGACCGCCATTCTTTTCGATTTATAAGTATCTTTATTATTTGTTTTCATTTCTTATTTATCCCTGTTTTCATATCTATTATGATCACTGACCCTTTTGCAGGTGCTCTTTTACTTATTTAATGCTAAATAATTTGAAAGTACACCTAGAGGGGTGTGAATAGGTGTATGGCTAATCTAATGATAAATGATGCGGAATTAAAAATAAATTGCAACAAACTTAGTGTAACCAAAGAGTGTAGCCGAATTCCCGGTGAAGGGCTTTGGACTAACTCCTCTAGATTCCTCTTAAATAAGAGTTGAGGTGCTATTTGAAGCTCTCTTGGTTCAACACAAGTATGACACACAAACAATACCAAGCATATAAGTATGATATGAATAATATGAAATAATGCAAGGCACAATATAAAAGAGAGAGTTAGAGATAGTGGATCAATCGCAAACACAAAGATATGTTTCGAGGTTCGAACCACTGCTCTACGTTCCCGCCTTCACACAGAAGGATTTTTATTATATCGTCCACACATGACTTCTTACACAGGGAACCTCCACTGAGGATTTGGGTAATACAATCTAGGAGTACACAACTCTTCTCTCCAACAAAACACAACCTTTACACAAGACGCAAAGCACAATAACAATCACCTCTACACTTAGAAGGATAGGCACTTAGTCAAACAAGATCAACCTCACATTAGAGGGATAAGTACTAAGCCACAACTCCACAACAATCACCTCTACACTTAGAGGGATACCAACACAAATAACCACAGCCTCCACAATCACCTCTCATTAGAGGGATACCAACAAATACAAGGAAGGCTACAATACTTGGTGGTATTAACAACCACAAAGCAAATTTTCCCACAAAAACTAGATTCTAATAGATAGGATAGATAGATAGATCAAGTGTGAGAAAATAAAGTGTTTCAAACAAAGAAAAACACTTGAAAAAATCTCCAAATAGATATAGAAATCAAGACCAAAAACCAATTCCCAAAGACTCTCTTTTCTTTGAAATTTCTAACACTTTAAAACAAATAAAGAATAAATCTTTTGGCACAAAAACTCTTTTAGAAACTTGCTGAAAGATAGAAAATTTTGCTCTTGAAATTCTGGTGAAATCAGCCAAGGAGGGGGCTATTTATAACCCTCCAAGAAATCTGCCCGTTGGTAGCAGGAAAGGTCAGAAATGACCTTCCGGTCGACCGCCCGGTTGACCGGCCAACGGTCATTTTTATGATCGTTGAGCCACCAGTTGACCGTCCGGTCGACAGGGACTGCATACAGAGAGCAGCAGCTCTCTGCAGGTCGACCGCCAGGTCGACCAGGGCCATTTTCAGAGAGCAGAGTTCTCTAGACGGTCGACCGACTCGGTCGACTGGCCCACCAGCCCAAGCTGTCGTGCACGTTTGGGCTGGTGGGCCGGTCGACCGGGCTGGTCGACCGACTTCTGTAGCGATCGACCGTCCGGTCGACCGGCAGAAGGCCAGGTCCAGCTTTTATAGGGATTAAAAACTTGGCATTTTGCCTTCTAAAAATCCCATAAAATACACATAAATTTCACAAAAATAAGTTCTTTTATGATCTTTGAAATACAAATATGTGTGACTAAAATTCAACACATATCACAAACTATTTGAACTATTTTTGTGATATTGAAATTTGGCCTAAACACAAAATCAGTATTTTCCAAACTTGAATTTTTGAAATGGAAAACCGTTTTCTCCAAAACTTATACAAATATAAAAACAAGATATTGAAATAACTTTGAAGCATATTGTATATGGATAGTATCCAATATGCATAAAAGATATTATATCTATGTTTTTGACATGAAAACCAAAATCCAGTTAAACCGAAATACTAAAACGAATAAACTTTAAAACTTGTGTGTGTATGTGAACTTGAGCATATCAACAATATCTAATCTTTACACAAGATCTAAACATACTCAACATAAACCGAGGTCTTCTTGTAAAACTTCTTCTCAAAGTAGACTCGATTCAAATGCGATCCAACGAGCTTAACTCCAACCGAGTACTAGATGCGATCTTGACACTCGAGCTCTTGAATTTACATGTGAAAGCTCCAAAACACCTTTGTTGAAGCTAATCACCTACTAATATCTTGATCAAATATCTGAAACTAATTATCACAAGATTATTAGTAAACTATAACTACATGAGTTAATCATCATCAAGACTAGAGTGAAGGGCCTCTGGGCCAACATAATTGTGTATATTGTATTTATTCCCTGTACTGATGCTTAGCGTACATATGTGAGGATATTTTCACCCTGTGTATGTACGTCTGATCGGGGAAAATCGCGCATAAAAAGTGTTATTTTGAAATCAAGTAATAAAAGTGTGTGTGCTTTGATTTTCTCGATACTTTCGTTATAACATAGAGGCTAAACGGATCGAATCCACAGGGACGGAAGGCGATAGAAGCTTTATCGGTCGATTCACGTGTGTGTTAAGTGTTCTTCAAATTTTTAAAGAATCAAAAGAAAAAAAACAAAGAATGACAAGAGAAGTGTACGGTAGAAACAAAGATAGAAACATTGAAGAAAAAGTATTTTTAGTTTTTGATATATTTCTAAAATAAAGTAAAAAGGGAAAGAAAACTCATGGCTACTAATTACTAATGGCTGCACTAATTATGCTAACCTCTTAGTGATAGTTGCCTCACATGTATCCTTGGCCATTTCTAATCCTTGGTTCAAGAGCGTTTCAAAATATGACCCATATCACTATCCAACTCAACAATAAGTACAAACTACACTTAAACCATCAAAACTAAACTATAGCAAACATGAAATAAAGTAATATTAGTTTGTTAGAGAGTTAGATATTAAAGTGTTAGAATTCATCATCATGAGCCATCAATGGCTCTTACAAAAGTAAGGCCAAGTAGAGGCTATTAAATTCATGTGGATTATCAAGTAATGTGTTAGCAAGTTAGTGGTTATTAGTTAGTTACTATGAGAAAAAATTAGCTAAGCATGTAGAAAGAGTTAGAGAGAAGAAAACAAGTAGAGATAAAGAGAGAACCTTTCATAGTGTCTCACCTTTTATTACAAGCACTCTTGCCTTATTCTATGTACTACTCTCTTCCCTATTCATGATCTAAGAAATGAAAAATACAAAAGTGGAAGAAGAAGAACAACTAATCTAAATTACCTTAAAACTTATGTACGCGGAAAAGAAAAAAAACCCAAAAACTCTCATCCATCCAGTTCAAAGAACCCTGGGGTCTTTATAGGCTAAGGGGGGCACCAGGGGGATCACGGGGCCGCATGTCAAATCTTGACGCGCGGCTCCATAAAGGAGCCGCGTTTCTGCGGCCATCTCATGGCCGCGCGCGAGGCGCCACCTGTCACATCTTGTCGGTTTGCTCCCCTGTTAGATGTAGCCCATGGTTTCGGGATATAGGCACCTGATTTTAATAGAACCATCTTCCAAAGTCAATGGCTATATGTGTAGGCTTTAAATCACCAATAAATGAGATTTTTGGGCTTCTTTATTTCATGCCATGGACCTAGAAATATACAAGAGAGGTGTTATTAACAAAATTTAATATTGAATAAATGTTAAAATGTGGTATAAAAAATGCATATTTAGAGACTAATCACACCCCCATATTTATCTTCTACTCGTCTCGGACAAAACAAAAAAATCTAATTAAGAAAATTATTACACCACTTTCGCAGGTGACGCGATCGCATTGAGCATGTGCAATAAACCGTAAAACCTCTAGGTTTCTCTTAGAGGAGAAGTTTTGTCTCCTGAGGGTTTTCAGTGGAGTACACCCACAAAATTCATAAAGGAAGAAATCAAATATTAGAATTTTGAAAACGCATTTTGAAATAGAGAAAAGTGTTAAAATATTTTTGCGAAAATTTAAGTGATCCAAGATCATAGGTTAACCAGAAATTATTCTTCCTTAAACTAAGTCTAAATGCAAAATCTTATTATAAATTAAATGTAAGAATTTAAAATTGAATCGATTCTTTGATCTTTTATAAAAACTCTTAGAAAATACGCACTTTATGAACTATGAAGATTTTTTGGATATCGACTCTAACTTTCATGCCATATATTTATATCAATTTTTTTCTTCTTTTTTTCCTTCCCATAGTTTTCTGAGGCTTTCTAGCTTACCCAGGTAGTGAGCCTTTAGCCGGTTACTCCCAAACCAGATATTTTTAAGGCACTAGATGAGAAAACATCCCTTAGGCTTAAGGACTCAAGTAAACAAGGGAATATTTTATTTTGTCCACCGTTTTAGGCCGCATAATCATGCTTTCTGAGGCATAACTACCCATCTTTAATAAGTGATTTTTATTATCATTATTTTTTTATATATATTTTTATGACATTTTCAGTCTTTATTTTAATCCCAAAAAATTGTGTAAGCGTGAAGTGCATATATCTAAGACAAAAAATTCAACATCAAATGATCTTTTCAATCTTATTTTCTTATCCTAAAATTTAAATAAGATCTATTACTTTGACTCGGTTTAAGAATTCATAATTTTAGATCTTTTTAATTCCTAAGATCCTCTTAACTTTCTTAAAATAAACCAAAGCTATTTCTCTTATTTCAAAAAATTTTATAAAATGAAAAGAAAAGAGTTACTATACAAAAGAAAAATCTAAAAAATTTCTAAAAAGAAGTGTAAAAGAAAGAAAATTTAAAACTAACTATGTTAGTAAATCCTCCTCTAAACTTATCTCATGCATTGTCCTCAATACAACGTAAATGTGTATATGCATGAAATAAAATAGGGAAGGAAAAATTACCTCAGGGTGGTGGTTCTGGCGGTGGTCTGATTGGTCCACAAAATGCGATCCAATCCAAAGATTGTGGATCTTGTAGGAACCCACCAATGACCTCTTGAATACAACCAATTAAAAGAATGATTGAGTGAATGGTCTTATTTAAAAAATTATCCCCATTCAATTTTCAATTTTTAAAAATAATTCTTGAGTCATTTTGTTTAACACCTTTGTCTAACAATGAAGTGTGAGTTTAGGAGATGATTGATTTGGGCTCCAAAGGAACAAATACCGACTCGAAAAGTTGACTTAGATCAAGTCTAGATTCGAAAGTAGGAGTCAAAATTGGTTCAAAAATGGGGTCCAAACCAAAAAAATTGATGTTCACACACTTTCCCCATCAATAAAGTGTGATCATAAGATATTGGTGATTCAATTTCATGGTGTGCTGGTAAAAAATTTGTTGACTCTGGATATAAAAAAAAAATCTTGTAAAGATACTGGAGTCATTATTGAATTAAAAAGTGAAATAGAATTACCAACATGAGATTCAAGATCACATTCATGTTTCAGGAAAGGGATAACTTGTCAAAATATCAATGTGACTTTCAAAACTTAGAGTTTGGTCAAGTTCAAATGGGTTGTTAAAATTGAATTTTAGTTTCTAAAATTACATGATTCTTGGGTCCAATCGATAGAGTTAAGGCTATAAGTATTGGTCAAAGGTTGACAAAAAGACTTTCCTCATTCTCATTGATTAATTCGCTTATTATTGAGTCTAATCTACTGATAGGTCGAGTAACAAAATTTAGAGTCTGAATCATACCTTCCATACTCTTTACAATTGGTTCTTCTTAAAAAGGTGAGTATGGAAGTTGGTTTTAAAAATTGTGGTGAAGTCGTGAGTCCATCAGATTTTGTGATTGTTATTTAGACTCACGCAAGAATTTCATACTCAATCCAGGACTAATGGTTCTTCATTTTAAATTGGTGAGACTAGAAAAGATGAGTATCACTCTTGAAAATTTGGTTGAGATGATGAGTCCAACATATTTTGAAATTGTTGCGCTGTTTCACAAAAGACTTCCAAACTTTTTTCTACCTCAGATTTTTCTTCAATTGGATATTCTAGAAAAGGAGTATATGGAGTTTGATGTGAGAAGGATTATGAATTGAGCAAATTTTAAGTTTGTTGTTGGGACTTAAGCATGGCTTCCATACTCTATTCCATATTGGATTTTTCTTCAAAGGGTGGTTCTGCAAAAGGAGTGTAGTAAGCAAAATCAGAGAATGAATATTGTGGACAAGGTGGTTGAAAATTTAATTCGAGGGAGGTGAATCCTCATGAACTCTATGAAAAGTAGAAATTATTTTAAAAATCTTGGTTATACGATTGAGGGGTTGGGTCATATTGAGTCGGATAATCCCAGTCCAGCCTATATGGTTGGTTAATGTTGTACATAGTCAGGTTGGAGTTATCCGAGTCAAATGATGTCATGGTGAAATATGAATTCATATTAGAATTGAAAGAATTATTGTTGAAATCTATTTCACAAACAAACAGAAACAAAAAAAAAGAGAAAAGCAAACAAACAAAAAAAAAAGAAAGAAAAAGCAAAACCAAGGCTATATTAGGGTTGACCTAGACCTAAACAACTCCTAACTGGTTAGACTGTCCACGGGGGCTACATTGTAGGAATCTGACCATAAGTTAATCGGTCAGGTAAGGGCAAGATCAATGGGAGGTATCCGTGCCGTAATAACGGGCCTAATTATGTCAAATCACTGTTCATCGACGTTTCGCCTCTCAATCCCTAACCTTTGACACCAATTTGACAAGAGTTAAATTCTAACAACTTCTCTCTTAGGTCAATCTCTTAAATGAGTCCGAGATGTCCCTAGGGGCCAACGTCTAGCAAATTTTATTTAGGCTTGGGTTGTGTGAGTGGAGGTGATTTTTAGGTTAAGAAAGGATAATGACTTCCCCACCTTATCTTGCATTGGGTTTTACCCTTAAGTCCGATCCGTGCAAGTGTGCAATATAAAAAAGAATAAACACACAAAGCAAGTGAATCACCCACGTATTTGTCCTATGCTCTATGCAATACCATATATACACCTCGGTCCAGATCACAACAACAAAAGAATAAAATATAGTATATTGGAATGAAAATTAACACGTGCCTAGATGTAAATGTCTAAACCGTATTAAAATATCCAATTATCATATTTTAGTTCTTATAATTATTACAATGCACATGTAATATAAACATAAACTAGCAGCAGAATACAACAATATACAATAATTTACCCAACCACACAAAAGCAAGTGTGGACTTTTGCAATACTAAAAATTTACCTTCACACCAAAAACAAAGAAGAAAAGTTAACAAAAATGTGAAATCAAACCGTTCCCATGTCCGGCAATGACGCAAAATTTGATCCGGGCAAATCGCACACAGAAAGTGTTGCTTTGAAATCAAGCAATAAAAGTGTATGTTCTTTGGCTTCCTCGATACTTCTGTTATAGCATAGAGGCTAAACGGGTCGAATCCACAGGGACAGAAAGCGATAGAAGCTTTACTGGTCGATTCACGTGTGTATTAAGTGTTCTTTCAAAGTTTTAAAGAATCAAAAGAAAAGAAAACAAAAAATGAAAGAGAAGTGTACGGTGGAAACAAAGATAGAAATATTGAAGAAAAAGTATTTTTGGTTTTTGATATATTTCTAAAACAAAGTAAAAAGGGAAAGAAAACTCATGGCTTCTAACTACTAATGGTTCCAATAGCCATGTTAACTTCTTAGTGATAGTTGCCTCACATGTATCTTTCACCATCACTAGTCCTTGGTTTAAGAGTGTTTCAAAGCATGACCCATAAGATCACTTTTACATCCAACTCAACAACAAGTGTAAGCTACAATTTAACCATCAAAACTAAACTAAAACATGCATGGAATAAAGTAATATTAGTTTATTAAAGAGTTAGATGTTAGAGTGTTAGAATCCATTTTCATGAGCCATCAATGGCTCTTTCAAGAGTAAAGCCAAGTAGAGGCTATTATATTCATGTGGATTATTAAGTAAGGAGTTAGCAAGTTAGTGGTTAGTAGTTAGTTGTCATGAGAGAAAATTAGCTAAGCATATAAAAAGAGTTAGAGTGTAACAACCTGTTACCGGAATACGTACTTTATTGTGTTTCGGACTTTCTGATTGTATTTTTTGATTTACTTCCTGTATTTATTTTTATTTTATGATTATTTATGTGATCATTTTGCATTGGATCCGGATTCGTGAACTCGGAGTCAGCCTCAGTCTGAATCGGGGACCTGATCCTAGTATACTGATCAATTTGACATATCTGATAGTTTGATTTGGCCAATTTAATTTCAAATACTATTTTCTAATATTATAGATTTTTCATGATTTCTAGATTTTTTTTTGAATTATTTTTATAAAAATCCTAAAATCGGATTAATCGGTACAGCTGCTTTATTCCCGGATTTTTAATTTAAAAATAGAGTAAAATTTTGAGAAATTGCTTTCATATATTTTCTTAGAATAATATTTACGATCTTAATACATTTTTCAGAGATTTTCAGAATTTAACAGTTTTCGGCCAGATTTGGTATCGACCGATGTCGGCGGTCGATTTCAAGATTTTTAATTTAAAAATTGTAAAGAATTTCTTGAAACAGATGTTATCATGATTCTTAGAATAATATTCTTAATTTTTGAAAATTTTTGCGGGTCGTTTTGAGATACTTAATTTTCAGACGGTTCTGCTATTTTTTCGAAAGTTTTAAGCATCCGCAACTGAATTTGGGAATCCGTCACTCAAATTATTTTCACTTTTTCTTCCAATCAAATATTTTTATTTTTTATTTTCTTTTATTTTTTCTTTTTTTCTTCGTTCATTTTCCTTTCACCATATTCTAAACCTTCTCCATTCTTCCATTACATTCTACACCTTTCCATCAAAATATCTCCAAAATAATTCTAACCACTCAACACCCTCTCCCATTACCCATGGCCGGCCAAAGCCACCTCACCCCTCTCCATTTTATAAAAAATCCTTAACCCTAATCTTTTTCTTCTCCTTTAACTCCAACTCCAAAAACACCTCCATTTCTTTCTCCTTTCACCTTCATTCCTCCATCAAAACCCTAATCACCATCAACTCCTCCTTTATCTCCACCACAACCATAACAACTGCAACTTCGCCAACCCCCTTTCATCATCTTCTTCCTCCTCCATCTCCATTTATTCCACCACAACTCTAAAATTCCACCAAAATCCCACCATCTCCTTTACCTTCTCCAAAACAACCACCACCTACAAATCCCTCCACAAAATCATCACTCCAACACCTATCCCCAGGCTGGCCACCATGCTTGGCTAGGGGCCGAGTTCCTCCTCCCCAACGATGTCTGTGGCGACCATTCTGGCCATCATTCCGGCGACAACATCAACGACAACACCAACGTCATCACCACCCTCTTTACTACACCATCTTCATTACCATCTCTTCTACTCTTCTCAACCACCACCACCATCACTATCACCACCATAACACCGCTGCATCACCACCATTTTAAGCTCCTACATCACCCTCTCTATTTCTCCATCTCCTTCCTTTTAATTCTCCTACAAAAATCACCACCACCACTACAAATTCTCCACCTTAACCACCACC
The DNA here is from genome assembly GCA_038442645.1 of Agave tequilana. Lineage (NCBI taxonomy): Eukaryota > Viridiplantae > Streptophyta > Magnoliopsida > Asparagales > Asparagaceae > Agave > Agave tequilana. Next base: position 57,532 of record JAVJIF010015352.1, read on the forward strand.
TCTTCTATTTCCTTCTCTATCACCACCATCTTCACTTTCACCATCACAACACCACCTCCATCACCCCTACTTCAACCTCCAATATCACCTTAAACATCATCTCCTTCACTTTCCTTTTCTTTCTCCATCAAAATCCACATCACCACCAAATAACACCACAACCAACGCCATCACCCTTTCTTTCTTCTCTTCCTCCTCCTCCTTGAGGCCGACCACCTCCTTGGCCACCCTAGGAGACTAGAGCACCTCCATAGGGCCAGTGGCCACCAAGGGGCCAAGCCCCCATTAGCCTCTCGCTTTGGTGTTTCCCCGCTACGGTGTTCGTGCGCGTAGCTTTCCGGAGTTCCCGCAATTTTCATCATGTTTGTATTTAGGCGAGTGTTTTTTCTCATCTCGTCGAGCTTGTACTGTATTTGGATTTGTGATATATTTGCATAAGTGGTCCTGTGTATTTATACTAGCTTGTATGCATGTATCGGTATCATGTGTTGTATCCGTGGACGAATGCTTGTAATAGTGTAAACGATATGATATTTGTGCACTTGTTGGTACTAATCATGTAGGTACTCATGTATAGCCTTCGGGACTTTTGCCCACTCTCGGGCTAGCTACCCAATTGGTCTAGGCCTTGCACCCCTATGGTTTCATGGTAATTACCAAGGGTGCGCTTAGACCCCGGGCTTACTTCAGCCCTTATGGACTTACACACAACCTTCGGGCTTCATACACTATAGACTAAGTACTGCCTGTTTATATACTTGATTGCATGGTACTAATATTTCGTGCAGATACTCTTGTACCGACTCTGGATTTCTGCCCACTCCTGGGCTGGCTACCCAACTGGTTTTAGGCCTGCACCCTTATGGGTTTCGTGGTAGCTGCTGAGAGTGCGCCTAGATCCTGATCGTACTTTAGCCTCTGGCTCTAACCACTTTCTCGAAAGAGGAGTGCGCTTAGACTGTCAAGTCTCTCAGCCACGCCTGTTAGGCATGCTTAGGGCTTGACGCTTTATTCACTAGATTTGCTTAGGCGAGATGATGCCAGATTTTCTACTTGCATCTTAAGCCGAGTCGTCCTGGTAATTTCGCCAAGCGCTTTAGTGACTAAACACTGTTCGCTGTCCGTGCCTCCAGCTTGCTCAGCTCTGCTTGATTGTGCTCAGCTATTACTCTATCACTTGTCATGTATATGCTTGATATGTTAATACTTGATATGCTATTACTTGATACCTGTCATCTACATGCTATTATCTGATACCTGTCTGTATCACTTGACAACCGATGTGTTACCACCTGACACCTGACATGCTACTACTTGACACTTGTTCCCTGTTATGACATAACTTATCACCTGCCATCTTTCATGTTAACACTTGACCTGTGATTATCACATTTATGGGAATCCTGTCGTATTATCCTGTATTATATACGATGAACTGTTCTCCTGTGTTATATACAATAACCTGTTATCTTGTATTATATACAGTGACCTGTACTTCTGTTACACATGTATTCATGTACTCCTGAATTCCTTATCTGTTCTGCTCCTGCTATTCCCGTAAATTGATAATTATATAATAAATTATAATAAGACAACTTGCACCCGGTTTGGGAAAAACTGATGGGTCCTGAATAGTCATATTTATGGAGATCTTATCGAGTCATGCGTGATCACATACTTGATGGGATCACCTGGCGGCCACCAAGAATTCTGTGGGGTGTGCTGACCCCTACTCCTATTTTATTCCTGCTGAGTATGCACACGCTCTAGGCCTATTTCTATGAGATCTGCGATACTCTATTCTTGTTCGAGCGTACAATAAGTTCCGGTACTGAGCGGTACGTTCTGGCTCAGCATCGGATACTCCTGGACTGTTCCCGGGCATGTACAGGGCCCAACCTAAACATGGTTCGTCGAACTTCATCAGTTTTCAAATAACTTGCTTTATAAGTTGTAAGTGAAAGTATGTGGAATGAGGCGCATACTAAAGCCTACAACTTAGACGGCCCCAAATATAATAAGATGCCAATATACAATTTTTTGTGTTATTTTGTAACTCGGGTTGTATATGCTCGGATTACGGTAACATGGGATAAATGTATATAGATGAGGATTTTCTTATTTGGATTATTCCTTTTATGTACTAGTCTCATAGAGCCGTGACCTAAGCTTGTACGATTGGTTTTGTTCGTATTCAGTTTTATCAATTTTATCAGTTTTTATTAGTTTAGGAGATATCTGGTGTTGCCTTATCTACTTTTCTTCTCGCCTCTTTACCTGTTCTTATCATATTATACCATGCATGTTCCCTACTTGATAATAATTAATGTCTCTCTACTTGCTCCTGTATGCCTGTGCTTATGATATGATTTTCAATGCATGCTTATGACTTGGATTTATCGATACACCTGTGCTAATCTATGCATGCCATTTGGCATTCGCATCACCACTCGTTAGAGAGTTCTGACTCCCCTGGATCCTCATGTCCAGATCTCGGAGCATGAAGTTTGTGAATTTTCCTAGATGCTGATCAAACATGTGCAACTGAAGTGTGAATCATCGGCAGACCAGTCCGAGGCACTATTCTTTGAGGCCCTCTTTCTCGGGTCTAGAGTTTTCCTGATTATGACTCTGAGCCTCCTTTTGTACAGTTCATGATTGTACATCACTTTGTATTCTCGCATTTGCGCCTATTAGTGATGTAATATTCTTGTAATATTGTGTAACATCCTGTGGTAACTTTATAATTGTACTCATATATTGGAATGTATAATGCACCACGTATTTTTAAACTCTGATTCTTACTTGTACTGATGCTGAACTTATATACGTGAGGGTATTTTTGACCTATGTATATACGTCGCAGTAATATCTTTGTACCTACGGGATCGGGGCATTACAGGATTGTATCAGAGCCTAGGTTCTCACATCCTCAGTACGTCTAGACGGCAAAGTAATGGTAAAGAAATTTGCAATTGGAATGCCTGAGTCCTGGTTATACAATCCAACTACAAGTGTAGAGTTATCTTTCCTTTCTTGATCATCCTTCCTTTTATTCCTAATCCCTTCCAACTTTCCATTGTTTTGATTTTTCGTAGCCTTTATACCAACTTAAGATATGGATAGACAGAGAATGTGGCCGCAAGTAAGTTATGGTCTACTCTCCTCTAGTTCTGGTACTCTTCTGATTTCGGTGCGTCGCGATTCTTTATGTCGGGGATTCTATGAAGTTCGAGTATTCTCTAAATATTCATCTGTAGACAGATTACTATTCAGAAGACGGTTATTCTGTGGTTGCAGCATTCAATATTCAGATTTCTTAATTATCAGTTTTCTTTACGCCTACTTAAGTTCTGGAGCTATTCTTTTAACAGCTGACATCAGCTCTTTATTATTACAGTTCATCAGAAGAATTGTACAATATGAAGTGCAGAAGATGTCTATGACCAAAACTATAGATCAATCGACTATGAACATTACCCTTAGTTATTCATATCTTTACTGGTATAAATTTCCGTCAATGTCCTTTTTGTGTTCATTTTACCCCTTATCGAAATTGCAAGGACGCAATTTTTGTAAGATGGATGGAATGTAACACCCCGTTCCCCGAATACGTACTTCATTGCGTATTCAGATTTTTTTATCATATTTTTTTATTTACTTCATGTATTTGTTTTTATTTTATGATTATTTTTGTGATTGTTTTGCATTGGATCTGGATTCTTGAACTCGGGGTCAGCCCTACTCTGAACCAAGGGCCCGATCCCAATATACTAATCGATTTGACATTTCTAGAGTTTGATTTGGCTAATTTCATTTCAAATATTATTTTCTATTATTATAGATTTTTCATGATTTTCTAGATTTTTTCTGATTTTTTTTATAAAAACCCTAAAATCGGGATAATCGGTACCGCTGGTTTATTTCTAGATTTTTAATTACAAATAGAGTTAAATTTTGAGAAATCTCTTATTTTCTTAGAATAATGTTTACTATCTTAATACATTTTTCAGAGATTTTCAGAATTTAAGAGATTTCGGCCAGATTTGGTGTCGACTGATATAGACGGTCGATTTTAGGATTTTAAATTTGAAAATCATAAAGAATTTTTTGAAACGGATTTTACTATAATTCTTAAATATTATGCTTGATTTTTGAGAATTTTTGCGGATCATTCTGAGATACTTGATTTTCGGACGATTCCGGTATTTTTACGAAAGTTTTCTGCATCCATAACCGAATCCGGGGAATCCGCCACTCAAATTATTTTCACTTTTTCTTCCAATCAAATTTTTTTCTTTTTTCGTTTCCTTTTCTTTTTCTTTTTTCCTTCCTTCCTTTTTCACCATATTCTAAAACCTTCCCCATTCTTCCATTACATTCTACACCTTTCCACCAAAATATCTCCTCCAAAATATCCCTAACCACTCAACTGAAATCACCTAGAGGGGGTGAATAGGTGATAATGCTAATCAATGTACAAATTTAAAATGTTATGATGCAACGATCACCCGAAATATGACTAGAAGCCGAATACCCCGTGAAGGGCTCTGAACTCCTTCCTCGTGATTCCTCGAGATAAGAGTTTGAGGTGCGCAATGCAATCTTATTGTATGAGTATTGATCGATAATATAGCAATGAATATAAAGCAAGTAAATAAAGCAAATAAACCAATCACAAGTATTGAGATTGTTTCGAGGTTCGAGCACCCAGCTCTACGTTCCCGCCTTCACCCAGAAGGATTTCCAACCACTATAACTTTTACAAAGAATTATAATCACAAGGGAGTACCCAACTCCTCAATCACACTCCTCTAGTCCAGAGGTAGTGGAGCCCCAAATACAAGAATATCTTAGTGATCAAAAGACCACAAACCCTCTTTTGAAAAACTTTTTCCCTTACAAAAACCCTAAAGAATAATGTGTAGGATTGAAGCTCAAGTTTTGTAAGAGAAAAAGAAAATGAAATTGAAGAGAGTTTTGAATAAAAAACTTCAGTAAAAAGAGAGAATTTTGAGCACAAAAACTGAGAGCAAAACTTCTTTTGAAAGCCTTTAAACTTGATTTCTTTTGCAAAGGATTGTTATGATCACCTCAACCCTAATCATCCCCATTTATAGGATAAAGGTAGGGATTAAAGAGTAAACTGTTATAATGAATAATTAGGAAAGATTAGACCCAAATTCAGCCCTCAAATTCGTTTAGAGAGAAAAATCACGTTTTAAAACGTGTTTAATAAACTAGCCGTTAGGGCTGAAATCAAGCTCACGGTCGACCGGCCGGTCGACCGATTTTTCAAACATTATAACCGTTGCCAGCCCACGGTCGACCGTAACAAACAGAAACATGGGTGCTTTCAGTCGGCCGAAGCTCGGTCGACTGACATGGGGTCCGGTCGACCGGGTAACGTGCACACATGCACACCCAAACAGTCAGAAGCCCGGTCGACCGCCCGGTCGACCGTCCTGACCTGAAACAGGGCCGGTCGACCGTCCGGTCGACGGCAATAGGCCAAAAACAGTCTCTTTTGAAGAAATGGTTTTGAAGATCTTTAAATTTTTTCAAATTAACTTTGATCAAAATTTTGTACACTATATTAAATAGAGTTTATAAGTATTAAGATATGTTTATAAAACTATTTTATATAAAAGTGAAATATCTTTCAAAAATCGTGTGCAAAAACTTATGTGTGGGGAAATATTGAGCTTCAATGCTACACACTAACCTTTAACAAATTAAAAATAATAAAAACTGAAAAAGAAAGTCCCTGAGCCGAGTTACACCACGCTAGAGCCTTCTCTCCTATGAAAAACGTTCTCTTGCGCCATTTGCCTTTAAGTGTCATTATCTTTGCAAAATACTTCAAAAAGCCATCATAACTAGTACAAACCTGAAACTCATTCTAAACAACTTATTAGTACCAAATAGCTTCTATGTGTTTTGTTATCATCAAAACTTAAACAAATAGAGAGTGTAACCTTTTGGGCCAACAATCTCCCCTTTTTTGATGATGATAAAACATATAGGGTATAACACAAGATATAATAAAAGAGAGGTAAAAACTCCCCCTCAAATTATGCTATATTACACAAGTATAAAACAATCTATTATGAGAGAATTTTTGAAACAAAAAAAACATACACAAACAAGTCATGTCATGAAACAACAAACCATACCACAAAATCAAAACATAAATCAAAACATAAACTACATATTTCTCCCCCTTTTTGTCATACATCAAAAAGGGACAAAATTTGCAAGAAAACTTTCTTATTCAACAACACAAATATTAAGTTCACCACATATAAAAGAAAATCTATTATAATCAAGTGGTTTAGTAAAAATATCGGCAAGTTACAAATTGGAAGAAATATAATCAATCTCAATATCACCTTTCTCAAAATGATCTCTAAGAAAGTGATATCTAATCTCAATGTGCTTGGTCTTACTATGTTGATTTGCATTCTTAGTCATATGAATAGTACTAGTATTATCACAAAATATTTTTATATGGTCATAATGCAAATCATAATCAAGGAGAGTATGTTTCATCCAGAGGATTTGTGCACAATAAGCCCCCGCCGCAACATACTCCACCTCGGCGGTTGAGAGGGCTTCCGAATTTTGTTTCTTGGAAGACCATGAAACAAGACAATTACTAAGAAATTGACATGTTCCACTATTACTCTTCCTATCCACTCTATAACCCGCATAGTCGGCATCCGAAAAACTTGTCATTGAGAAATCTCCGATTTTCGGATACCAAAGACCCATTCAATAGTGCCCTTAATATAACGAATAATGCGTTTTACCGCAATTAAATGAGATTCTTTGGGACACATTGGAATCTAGCATAAATATACACACTAAACATAATATCCGGCATACTAGCCGTTAAATACAACAAACTACCAATCATGCTTCTGTACAATTTTATATCAACACACTTACCTTGGTCATCCTTATCAAGCTTGGCGGTGGTGGCCATAGGAGTGTTGCAAATTTTTGAGTCTTCAAGCCCAAATTTCTTAATGAGTTCCTTGGAGTACTTGGCTTGACATATAAATATCCCATCACGCATTTTCTTGACTTGGAGTCCAAGAAAATAATTTAATTCACTCATTAATAACATCTCAAATTCACGTTGCATGCATTGTTCAAACTCCTTACAAAGTAACTCATTAGTAAAACCAAAGATTATATCATCAACATATATTTGAACTATAAGAATGTCACTATCAACATGTTTAGTAAATAATGTGCTATCTACTTTGCCTTTATAAAATCATTTGAAAGAAGAAAGCTAGAAAGCCTTTCAAATTAACAAATTAACCGACATGGGGTCCGGTCGACGGTCGGTCGACCGGGTAACGTGCACAAATGCACACCCAAACGGTCAGAAGCCCGGTCGACCGTTCGGTCGACCGTCCTAACCTAAAACAGGGCCGGTTGACCGTCTGGTCGACCGCAACAGGCCAAAAACAGTCTCTTTTGAAGAAATGGTTTTGAAGATCTTTAAAGTTTTTCAAATTAACTTTGATCAAAATTTTATACACTATATTAAATAGAGTTTATAAGTATTAAGATATGTTTATAAAACTATTTTATATAAAAGAGAAATATCTTTCAAAAATCGTGTGCAAAAACTTGTGTGTGGGGAAATATTGAGCTTCAACACTATACACTATCCTTTAACAAACTAAAAATAATAAAAACTGAAAAGGAAAGTCCCTGAGCCGAGTTACACCAAGCTAGAGCCTTCTCTCCTATGAAAAACGTCCTCTTGTGCCATTTGCCTTTAAGTGCCATTATCTTTGCAAAATACTTCAAAAAGCCATCATGACTTGTACAAACCTGAAACTCATTCTAAACAACTTATTAGTACCAAATAGCTTCTATGTGTTTTGTTATCATCAAAACTTAAAAAAATAGAGAGTGTAACCTTTTGGGCCAACATCAACACCCTCTCCCATCACCCATGGCCGGCCAAAGCCACCTTACCCTCTCCATTTTACAAAAAACCCTAACTTTAATCCTTTTTCTTCTCCTTCAACTCCAACATAAAAAACGCCTCTATTTCTTTCTCCTTTCATCTTCATTCCTCCATCAAAACCCTAATCACCACCAACTCCTCCTTCATCTCCATCACAACCACAGCAACTACAACTTCTCCAACCCCTACCATCATCTTCTTCCTCCTCCATCTCCATTTATTCCACCACAACTCCAAAATCCCACCAAAATCCCACCATCTTCTTTACCTTCTCCAAAACAACCACAACCTACAAATCCCTCCACAAACCACCACTCCAATACCTATCCCTAGGCCGGCCACCATGCTTGGCTAAGGGTTGAGCTCCTCCTCGCCAGCGATGTCTCCGACGACCATTCTGGCGATCATTCTGGCGACAACTTCAACGACAACACCAACTCAACACCACCCTCTTTACTACACCATCTTCATCACCATCTATTCTACTCTTCTCAACCACCACCACCATCACTATCACCACCACTTCAAGCTCCTATATCACCCTTCCCATTTCTCCATCTCCTTCCTTTTCATTCTCCTCCAAAAAACCACCACCGCCACTATAAATTCTCTATCTTCACCACCACCTCTTCTTTTTCCTTCCCCATCACCACCATCTTCACTTTCACCATCATAACGCCACCTCCATCACCCCTATTTCAACCTCTAATATCACCTTCATCGTCATCTCGTTCACTTTTCTGTTCTTTCTCCATCAAAATCCACATCTGTTTTCCATTGATTTTACAAAAGGGAAAACTTACAAAAAAGTGTCGAGGAGCTAAATTACAAGTAACACAAAAGATTACAAGTAGATCTCCTCTGAGATTCTGGAGAAGTGTGCCGAAAGGAGTCTGGTCAGCACGCGACCACTTTGTCCCTTTGACGATGCGATCGATGGGATTCTCTTCTCGCCTGATTCGGAGAATCGGAGAATAGAAGGTTGGTAGAACCCTCTTGTTACTTCTCAAACTGCCTCCACTTGGGAATTCCTTCTCGCCTGATTCCGGAGATTCCTTGAGAGGAAGATCTTAGGGTATCAGCACCCTGATTAGAGAAGCAGTTCTCTAAACTCTCTGAATTTTTAGAAATAAGAGAATAGATATCTGTTTAGCCGTCTCTCTCTGTGCGTGTGTTTATGCGCCTCTTGCGTGCTCTCCCTTTCTCTTGTACCCCTGGTGGGCTATTTATAAGGAGAGCAGGGTATAATTGTCCCTTGAAAATCTGAAAACAGATTGAGTCAATCTGTTAAATCTGGAAAGTAGCCTTGCTGCGAGGCTATATCAGCTTCTGCGAAGCTAGGAATAGCAGGTAGTGTTGATCTCCTGATCTGTTTTGATTCTTTTCAAATAATTGAAAGATCTCCCCTGATCTTCTTACTTGTTTTAGGAGAGTCAAGAGATTATGGTAAACAACTACTAAATTTGACCTCAGATTTGATCTCAATTGGATTTGATCTTGATCTTGAATACTTGATCTCATCTAGAGATTTGATTGGTCAAAGGTTGACCATAACAGACACGCAGCGGAGCTGTCGCGTCGAGCTCACAGGGGAGCTAAAATGAGCATCTAGCAAAGTCAGGAGAAAGCTCTTTGGCGGAGCTAGATAAACATCTGTGGCGAAGCAATCGACCATCCTTCTGCGCGGTCGCGTGAGGCTTCGAGCGAAGGTAACTCTCTGCGGAGTTAACCGAGTACTTTAGGTGAAGCTATAAGTTAGCTCACTGATAGAGCTTTGAACGGCTTCATGGCGAAGTTAGACAAACTTAGCCTCTCAGGCGAGGCTATCCCCTTGGGCTCATGTGATGCTAAGTGTTGAACTAACTTAGCATCTTAGACCTGCTTAGGTCTCTTCAAAGACAATCTGGGCTCACTGTCTGGTTTATTGGATCAGTAGAGTCTAAGTTGCTGCTTTGTCTCTCGGAGATGGGTACAGAACTGGTCGTCAGCTTGTCTGTCACTTGTCTTTTGTAAATGTCAACAAGTTTAGGCATTGTTCAGGCCAGTCAGGAATCTTGTCTTTTTTAGAGTGTCAATAAGACCCCCTTCAAAGTTTTCGAAAGTCTGCAATAGAATGGTTCAGGCTTCGAAATACTTTGAATTGCTTCGATTAATGGTATGTGAAATACGAACGTCGCCATGGTGGTTGAGTTCAGCTTCACTTTCAATCTTGCTTCCAGATTGGAATAAGTTCACTGAGGAATCATGTAGATTCGCGATTTTGAGCTCTGCGTTCGAGCCTCCCGGAGTAGATTCGCTTCAAATTGGTCTTGTAACGTCGTTCCTTTCCCGAGGCCAACTGCTTTCGGCTAGTTACTAGAAGGATTGCACCTTTTTCGAGGTTAGAATAACCTCTCTTGCATTAACGAGGAAGATCATTACTTCCTCGTGCAATTCTGAGGGAGACTATTCCCTTTCTCAAGGCTCAATAAATGCCTTAAATTCGCTCACGCTTCTAAGCTTGAAGCAGCGGCGGTGCGATCAGGCCATGAGGTCTATAAATAGGACACTTGAAGTCCTCTGCAAAGAAGCAGTCTGCTCATGGCTTCTCCTGATTGTTCAGAGAAGTATACTCAGATCTCTGAAATAGTGGGGGTGCCCACTCTGGTCATTAACCGACTAAGAACTGGTGAGTCTCGGTCATCCAGAGACTTTACCAATGAACTAATGACTATAGGGAGTTTATCTCCCTTAATTTAGCTTTATCAGCTGCTTCAGGGATTGATTTCCCTTGTTCTTCATTTTGTGTCTGACTGATCTGCAGAGAAGTGTTTCAGCCCTATCTCCCAGCTTCCCGACGAAGCTATCATTTTCGCTTGATCAAAGAAAGATCATTGCATGCTTGCCTGCTAAGTTCACTACATAGGCAAGGATTGGGACTTAGTCTTTTCAAGGTTGATCCAGTCTTACCATATAGTTAGGGTCACGACTGCGTCCCTCTGGATCAGTCTGGCTTAGCCGTATAGGCGAGGCTAGGACTTGGCTCTTTTTAATGCTCCTTCAGTGTAACTGTCTTAGGCGGAGCTAAGACTTGGCTTACGCTGAGCTAGCCCGTCATTACTGTGCAAGCGAGGCTATCTTTTGCTTAATTGAAATCCATCCTTAAATTGCAACTGAATCGGATATAATTGCTTCGCCCAAAGAATTTGCCTTAGCGTGCCATGCTTGCATTTTTTCTTCGTTTTACTGCTAACGTGTTTCTAGCTTGTATTGTAGTAAACTGTGCCCGCCAGTCTTTTGTTTTGATGAAAGAGACCAGAAAGTTGCCTCTTACTTTTTCAGTTGAAACTTTAAATCCTAAGCAGGAGGAACAAGCTAGGGCAGCTGATGTGTGTTCCAAGAAGAGATTGGCAGTCGCTTTTCCGAGATGATCCACTTCGAGAAGGGGCTGGTAGTCGCTTATCCGAGATGATCCACTTCGGGAAAGCGGACGTCACCTGTAAGGTCTTGGATCCTTTGCCAATTTTCATCAAAGAAGATCCAGCTTCTTGATGGCAAAATCTGCTATTATGCGAAGGATTACGGCTTTGTGCAGGAGGAAGGCCTTTCGTGTCCAGTTGGTTTGGCTTGGAAGTAGATAGGACCACTTGTATGCCTTTGGAGCAATGATTCGGTTGTACGAAAGATCACTTTGATGTAGCATCAATGTATCTTCCCTTTTGAATCAATAAAAGTTCATTTTCCGCTGTTTATCTGCTTTGTTTCCTCCTTCTTTTTGACCCGAGAACACCTAGAGTGGACCGACGGAGCTAAACTTCCTGTGATGTTAAAGACAGAATCCTATCTGAATCAGGAACGAGCTTCCAGCGAAGCTAGCATGAATTCTCTGTGAAGTTTAAGCTCTCAGCGGGTTAAGGTTCATCTTTCGGCGAAATTACTCAAACGTTGCATGAAGTCGACGCTGAACTCTCGGCGGAGTTAGCCCATAATGGGGCTGAAGTAACGCTTCTTGGGAAGGCGCTTTAGGCGCCGTTTCAAATTAATTTGAAACGACTGCCTGAGCTCTTTTCGAGGAGGCAGAGCTTTAGGCAGTCATCCGCCTATAAAAGCCTGATCGGGCTGAAAGAGAAGGCACCACTTCTCTTTGAATTTTCAGAGCACCCTGACTCTTTTCTTCTTCTTTCTTCTTCGTTTGAGAATTTAAGAACTCCTTCAGTTCTTCGATGGCTCCCAAAAGACGAGCAGGAAAAGAGGTAGCAACCTCTACGACGGAGGGTCCTTCTCCTCCTTCGGTCATCGAACGACCTATCGCGGGTAGGGATCTTTCTCTTTTGTTCAGAGATTTTCATCTCTTCTTAAAGCCAATCTTTCGGCTATCTCATAATGAATCTAGAACGATCCATTGTGATCTAGTGATCTCAGGGAGTTCAAGTCCCTTAATTTCTCTTAATTTCTTGATTGGGAATCATAAAACTGAAGGGTCCCTTCTTCAAGCTTCTAGGCGAAGCTATTCCTTAAGCGGCTCACATCCTATTGAATGATAGGCTACGAAGCTAACCTTTGGAGTGTGACTGAAAAGGACCTTAATGCTCTTAAAATAATTTTTAGGCAACGGTACCTTTTTGACGAAGTTAGCCCCTGGGGCTTTGTCGCGTTCTGTTGTTCGAGGTCAAGCTTCTAGAGTGAAGCTAACACTTGGATATTTTCCTACATCCTGCCTTCGTGTGGAGTGCGGAGTTACGCTGCAGCTCCGAAGCTAAGCTTCAGGGCGAAGCTATCGTTAGGCTAGCTTCGCTCGGAGAGCGAGGCTATGCCTTAACAAAAATTGCATTCTTGTTTTAGCTCTTATTTGGCTGATGAACTAATCATAGTTTCTCCTTGTTTTTGCAGTGCACTATACTTCTGGTCCTCTGAACAGTCTTTTTGGCACAGCCAGGGGGCAGATGGTAACGTCAGCCAGCAGTTTCAAGGGCAGGCTTCATTATTCAGGGAGCGAAGCGCTCCTGCTCGGGATGCACTTATTCATGGTGGGGATCAGCGCACCATGAGGAGCATCTTAACTACCACTCCTCTTGAAGATTCTGACCGAAGAATCTATCGAAAGCCCGATTCATGTTCGGAGATGCAGCGCCAGACAACGATTACCAGCTGCTAGCCGGGGAGGAGTAGTGGATTTTCAAATTAGATGGTGAGAAGTACTATCTCCCATCTAGCAAGCGACATTTTCCCTTGTCCTTCTTTCAATGTGTGACGAGGGCTCGAAAGATGCAGTGGCAAGTGACGCGGACTACTGATTCCGTTCATGTAGGGAAGTTGATAATTCCATATCCCGGTTACACAAGGACGGGTCCTCCTCGCTGCATATTGGGTCTCCACCCTGGGAATGTACTTCCAGACATCCCAGTAGGAGAAAACCCCACGGTGGCTCAGACATTTGGAAATTAGTTCTTTAAGGTTTGTGGCAATTATCCAGCCACTGATTTCAGGACTCCAGGGTGCATTCACCCTCCCAAGGCATGGTGGAGGGACTTGACTCTATATGTCCTTGCTTATTTTGAGGAGGATCTGGAGAGGCTGGGACTTTATGAGGCCGTCAGGGCGACCTGTTATGGCATTCAGATGAGTGTAGCGAATTTCTACGCCATCTTTGAGTTGTACTGCCCGGCTACAGGGACCTTCTTCACTCCTGTTGGCGATTGGACATGGCTCTGTAGGAGATGTGGGAAGTCTTTGCTCTGCCTTTGGGGTCTCTCCCATATGAAGAATATTTCCCGTGCGAGGCAGAATTGGCACTTCTGGAGAAGCAGGAGCCCGCTTTGTTTGAGACCTACCGGGAATTGATGTGTCACCTGTACATTTGCTCCAGCATGCATGGGAGCAGTAAGGGAGCTTCATGCAGTTTGAAGAGCTAGGGAAATTATTTTTTCCCCGACTTGGAAGGTACTCCTGAAGCGGCTCTTGTGGAGTTGCAGATGAAGACATCTTTCGCCAGATGCAAGAGCACTCTCAAGGGGATTTAATTCTGGAAGAAGATGACGGACCCTATGAGAAAGGCGATATTCTTCGGAGTTTCCACCACCAGGCTCGTCGACCGATGTCCCAGAAGGCACTTCTAGCTGGTTTCTTAACGGTCTGATTGAAGAGATGTGTGGTGCCGTCTTCGTCTGACGATGTCATTCATCCGACTGTCTTATTGCCTGCCGTTCGTCTAGTCTATGGTCGTTCTCTTAGACTTCTTCCAGCCATGGTATGCTGTATTCAAAGAGGCCTTCATGCATTGACGGAGGCTTTCTGTAGGCCACCAACAACGAAGCGGGGAAAGGGACTATCTTGCCTCGCGACGGGCCAAACCCCAGAATAGGTTTACCATATACTTATTTAATGGCATGATTCGCCCTTCACTGCCCTTCCATCATCCAAGCCGGAGAGGAGCCCCCAGAAGGTGTTCGAATGGCGCTTCTCCGTCGATTCGAGGGGTGTTCATGGTCAAAGACTTATTGTGGCTGCGGTCCATAAGTTGCTGTGTCGTCATGACGTCTATAACCTTTTCCGAAGCTTCCCCTATATTCGCGATGCGGGATATGGCAAAGAATTCAAGAATATGGGAGAAGGGCAGACGTCATTAAGTCGGGGAATCTTCGAGTGCCTGGTTAGCATCCGGCCATCACACTTGTTGTATAGAAGTGGGGACACCTGTTACCTGGAGCCCTATGTTCCGAGTCAGTTTGCCCGCCAGTTTGGGTATGACCAACTATATGTAAGCAATCCAAATAGCAGTCTGGCCTTCATGGGAAGTCTCATCGATGGAGCTCGTGCTTGGCAGTTCTTCATTGTTGGCTGTACTGAGGCGCGACTGTGCATGCCGCTAAGGACTCTGAACCTTCTGACGACCCTGGGATTCTGCCAGTAGAATAGAACTTCGAACTCCACACCCACTAGATTTTCTATTAATTCTTTTAGTGTGAAGTTAATCTCTCAGCGGCTAAAGCGGAAGGTCACTGAGAAGAGCGAGGGTAAGAGGGTCCGCGTTTCAGGCCTCGGGGAATTCATTGCCATTGATGATAGCGAAGCCTCGGATGCAGGAAGTCCTCGCTTTGAAGCAGATACGGGTGCTGAGGTTCCAACAGCTGCTTCTGATGGGGTAGGCACAGCCCCCATGGAACATGTTGATGTGGAAGAAATGGAGGAAGAAGATCCTGACGTCCACTTCAAGGGAAAGCGGGAAGGTAGATCTCGTAGGAGAGGATAGTGAAGAAGCCTCGTCGCTACGCTCCTACGGTTATTGCAGTGGGTGAATCATCTGCAGTGCCTCCTCCTCCTGCTCCATTAGTCATTAGGTTATCGGCTCCTAGGCAAACTACTAGTAAAGCTGCTCCAGACCTAGGTAATATCAGCTCCAATCTTGTAATATACTTCTTATGTGTTCTATATAGCTCATTGTTTACTTTATGATTTAGGAACTGAGGCGGTGGGAAGCCCGAGAAATGAGGCTGCCGGAGAACAAGGGGAGCATTATGATCCTCTGTTCACTTATAGAGAAGGTGATGAAGCTGACTATTTCGCCGTCTTGGAGGAATCTGGAGGTGACGCGGTCGATATAGGTCCTTCGGGTGCTGGGACTTCCAAAGGAAGTCCCGTAGCCTCTAGCTCTTTTGGGTTGACCACAGGGGGTTCGGCAAGTGAAGGTGAGCTAGCCGTCCGTGTTGATTCTGTCAAAGATTTTCCAATGGAGCCTGTAGGGGCTGATGCAGCCGCCAAGATGATTGAAGTGACATCATCTTTTGGTAGTATTTTGACCCTTTTTTACTCCTGCTATTTATTATGCCTTGCTTAAATAAAGTCTTACTGCAGGTGTTCCACCTCTGGGTGCATCGACTTCAAGAGAGCCAATCAATCTTCCTGAGGGAACTAGGGGTGATGTAAGTGCTTCGACCGCGGCGGATGCTGCTGAGTTGGACGCCTTGTATCATGGGTTTCCCTCTTATCAGCCTGAACCAGACAGAGGAAATGAAATTGAGGGAACGGTAGTCATAGAACCAACCTCACTTCCAACTATATCAGTGGGTGAGATGCCATTAGTTTCGCCAGCGCCGCCTATCTTGCCAGGCGCAGAGCTGAAGGTGATTACCAGTCCTACTTCCCCAACATTGGTGGTTGAGCCAGCTCTCCCGGAAATAGTCACTAGTCCCATCTCGGTTGTGGCTAGTGTAATGGTTTCAATGAGGACTCCTCCGAGATCACCGACGACCCCTCGTATTACTCCAGCCAGTGCTTCTACTATTCCTTCCACAGTAGTGTCAATAAAGCCAGTGGAAACTCTGTCTTCAGGGATTGCTCGTTTGTCAGGAGTAATTGAGGCTGAAAACGAATTGGTGGCTGAGTTAGTCGACAGCTTTTATAAGAGCTTGAAGCGATCCGTTGCTTTGGTCTTGAAGGGCTCGACTACCTCGTTCTCTGCTTTAAAGGTGGTACTCTCCCGAAGCATTGACAGCACTCGGGACTTTAGAGGTGATGACCAAGCCGCCACATTGGAGCTTCTGGTGGACAAACTCGAGAGGGATGTGGACGAATGGCGCCGTCTTAGCCATTCAGATCTGGAGTCTTCAATTGACGAACAGCTTGCGCATCTTGTCGCTTAGATGCATGAAGCTCATCTTGTCGCTCAAGAAGCTGCTAAGGCCATTTCTTCTGATTTGAAATCCTTGGAGACAAGGAAAGTAGAGCTCGGGGATGCCATAAACGCTTCTAGCAGTGATCTTCTTTACACTAAGGATAAAATTACAAAGGCCAAGGAAATGATCAGGAAGGCTAATCTCCTTTTGTCCAAGGCTGAACCAGTGCGTCTTGAAAAGACTGCTCGGCTTGAGCAGCTTAAGGCCCAAAATGATGAAGTCTTGCGGCAGGAGCTAGCACAGAGGGCAACCTTGGTTGAAATTGAAGCTCGCTTGGCCCAGACGACGAGCTTTAATGAGGTCGAGTTAAGGTCCCAGGCACTTATCAGGGCTACTGAAGAGAGGAAGACAAGGCTGGCCACTCTTGAAGAATAGATCAAGTCCTATGAAGCGCCGTTGTAGCTTGTAATCTGTGCATTCATGTAACCTTTTTTCGGAATCAATAAAAAGAGATTTCATTTTGACTCCCCCGTTGCATTTTCAGCTTGTCTTATCTTCTGAATTCTCGCTTTCAAGTTGTATTGCAGCTATTTGAGAAAATAGTCCTTACTGGACTAAAAGATGAGACTTGGCTATCTGCAGGTTCAAAGGTTGCAATAACGTAACCGATTAATTTTGTCATATGATGACAAAGAAATAATCCTTGCCAAACTGAAAGATGAGACGTGGCTATCTGCCGGTTCAGAGGTCGCAATGACGTAACCGATTGAGAAGCCACCAAGCTCAAAATCTTATCGTATGATGATAAAGAAATAGTCCTTGCCAGACTGAAAGATGAGACTTGACTATCTGTCGGTTCAGAGGTCGCAATGACATAACCGATTGAGAAGCCACCAAGCTCAAACTTTGTCATATGATGACAAAGAAATAGTTCTTGCCGGACTGAAAGATGAGACTTGGCTATCTGCCGGTTCAGAGGTCGCAATGACGTAACCGATTGAGAAGCTACCAATCTCCAAATTTTGTCATATGATGATAAAGAAATAGTCCTTGTCAGACTGAAGGATGAGACTTGACTATCTGCCGGTTCAGAGGTCACAATGACATAACCGATTGTGAAGCCACCATGCTCAAAATTTTATCATATGATGATAAAGAAATAGTCCTTGCCGGACTGAAAGATGAGACTTGGCTATCTGCCGGTTCAGAGGTCGCAATGATGTAACCGATTGAGAAGCCACCAAGCTCAAAATTTTGTTAGGATTTGGAAGGAATTGTCAGAGGTATATTGTTAACGTGACAACCAGAAAGTCCACCAAAGACTGAGTGGGACTCAGAAACTTACTGGGGAGCTAGGAAGTAAATTCCATAGAAGATCATATGTCAGAGGTGTAATGTTAACGTGACAAAAAGAACTTCGTAGGGATTCGGAAAGCATTTGTCAGAGGTGTAATGTTAACTTGACAAAAAGATATGCATGCTAGAGGTATAATGTTAAACATAGCACGGAAAGGTCTCTTTTTCATTGCGAAAATTGAGGGGGATCACTGTCATAGATTTAATGTTAACTTAAGAGCGAAGTGGTTGCCAGAGGTGTAGTGTTAAACATAGCATGGGAAGCTCTCGTTCTCACTGAGAAAAACGAGGAGATCACTGTCATAGGTTTAATGTTAATTTAACAGCAAAATGGATGCTAGAGATGTAGTGTTAAACATAACATGAAAAGGTCTCGTTCTCACTGAGAAAAACGAGGAGATCACTGTCATAGGTTTAATGTCAACTTAACAACAAATTAGATGCCAGAGGTGTAGTGTTAAACATAACATGGAAAGGTCTTGTTCTCATTGAGAAAAACGAGGAGATCACTGTCATAGGTTTAATGTTAACTTAACAGTAAAATGGATGCCAGAGGTGTAGTGTTAAACATAGCATGGAAAGGTCTCGTTCTCACTGAGAAAACGAGGAGATCACTGTCATAGGTTTAATGTTAACTTAGTAGCAAAATGGATGCCAGAGGTTTAGTGTTAAACATAGCATGAAAAGGTCTCGTTCTTATTGAGAGAAACGAGGAGATCACTGTCATAGGTTTAACGTTAACTTAACAGCGAAATGGATACCAGAGGTGTAGTGTTAAACATAGCATAGAAAAGGTCTCGTTCTTACTGAGAAAAATGAGGAGATCACTGTAATAGGTTTAATGTTAACATAACAGCGAAATGGATGGAAAGATCTCGTTCTTATTAAGAGAAACGAGGAATCACTGTCATAGGTTTAATGTTAACTTAACAGCGAAATGGATGGAAAGATCTCATTCTTATTGAGAGAAACGAGGAGATCACTGTCATAGGTTTAATGTTAACTTAACAGCGAAATAGATAGAAAGATCTTTATATGTGGTCTTATCATTCCATGGATGAGAATTGGTAAGTGATTTTGGAGAGGGAATTAAATGGGAATAGGTCCCTTAGGATTTTTAGCAAATCCTCAGCTGTCAACGGGTTTGATATGCCTTTACCAACTACCGTTTGAGTCAGGCTGGCCATGCTATTCCCCTCAGCATAATGAGTTGTCGAGGACTTATGTTGGGCTTAATGGCCAAAATTTCCTCTATCCTTAACCGTTTAAAGGTGTTTGATCATTTGGTTAGTACATGTGTAACCTTGATTCTTCTTTGAGACAACCAGTGTATGATCAGCTTCCTACTGGTTTATGGTTGTATGACTCATTTGGAGGAAGAGAGGGGCGCTCCTTCTGTGTACCTTGGATTTGAAGGTCTTGATCAGATGTGTAGTGTTAATTTGATCATGAGAAGATCCTTAATCAAGGATAATACTTCTTTAAGAACTTGCCATTGATCGACATCATGAGTAAATCACTATCTGAAGTCATAAGGCGATATGCTCCGTTTGAATAGACTGTTTCTATTACAAACGGTCCCTCCCATTTAGGCTAAAATTTGCCTTTGGTTTTGTGAGTCATGATCATTGGTCGTCTGACGGCTAAAACCAACTCTCCTTTCTGGAAGACTCTTTATTTGATCTTCTTATTGAAGGTTTTTGAGATCCGAGCTTGATACAACTCAATATGCTGCTGAGCTTGTAACCGCCTCTCATCTAAGACTTCGAGCTCTTGAAGACGCAACCGATCATTGTCCTCTGATGTGATCTTAGTGATCAGAACAACTCGTAATGACGACATTTGAATTTCTAACGGTATGACTGCTTCACACGCATACACCAGAGAAAAAGGCGTATTGCCTGTCGGGGTCTGAACCGTGGTTCGGTAGGCCCAAAGACATTCACCAAGCTTTTCGACCCAATCTCGCTTATTCGAGGAGACAAATTTTTTGAGTAACTTGATGATCGTCTTGTTGAATGCTTTCGCCAAGCCATTAGCGGCAAGATTATAAGCAGTTGAAGCCACATTCTGTATTCGGTATCTATCACAGAATCGATAGAATACCTGGCTTATGAATTAGGGACCGTTATCATGGATGATCCGCCTAGGGACACCATACCGATGAATGACGTGGTGTTTGATGAAATTAACCATGTTGGAAGTTTTAACTTCAACCAGTGGTATAGCTTCCGGCCACTTTGAAAAGTAATCAGTTATTGCCAGGATAAACCGGTGTCCTTTTGTCGAAGAGGGGCTGATTAGCCCTACGACATCGATTCCGCATACTTCAAATAGCCATAAAGCAGTAGTTAGGTGGAGTAACTCCGGAGGCTGGTGTATGAAGTTCGCATGAATTTGACATGCTTTACACCTTCGTGCATATTAGATAGCATCGGCTATCATGCTTGGCCAATAATATCCAAGCCTATGCAATCTGTCTTTAAGTTTTGGACCTGACTGATGAGCTCCGCATATGCCGTCGTGTGCTTCTTTAAGCACATCCTGTGCCTCTGAATTAGAAAGGCAATAGAGGAGGACACCGTCATATGAATGACGGTAAAGTGTCTTCAGGGTTAGATCATAGTAAAAACGGAGAGACCTTCGTCTAATAGATGCCGCTTTTTTAGGAAGCAGACCATGTAGAGCATAATCGATAAAAGGAAATCGCCAATCTCTCGGCTCAAGATCCGTCAAGATATTATAGACCTCTCTGGTTCCTAACATATATTTAGAACAGACAAGATGTCGAATCGCCACCGTAAGGTGATACTCGGTGTCGACTGGCATGGCTAGTATTGTTGCTAATGCAGCAAGAGCATCCGCCTTAGTATTCTAAGATCGAGATACATGCCCGATGTAAAAGCCATCAAACAGATTAGCCATTTCGATGACTGCGTGATAATACGGCACCAAATCCTCGTGACGGACCTCATATTCGCCTTTAACCTGATTGATAATCAATTTTGAATCGTCGTAAGCTTCAAAGTAGCGTACCCCATTCCGTAGGCGAGCTGAAGACCAATAAGTAGAGCATTATATTCCGCTATATTGTTGAAGCATGATTCCATCAGAGAGAATGCTCTAGGAAGGACATAATTCTGTAGAGAAATAAACACAACCCCACGCTAGCAATGATCCTGCCTTTAGGGCCTATTCGTGATGCTCCATCAAAGAATATCTGCCAAACTTCATCCTCTGAAGTTAGATTAGATTCGAAGACTTCATCTGGAATATCTTCATGAAGTTAGAGTATTCCGGAACTAGATGAGCAGCCAAGAACTCTGCAAGTGCTTGGCCTTTAACTGCCTTTTGAGGGATAAAGAGCATGTCGTATTGGGACAAGAGAAGCGCCCACTTAGGCAATCTTGAATTCAATGATCCTGGCTTCGTCATGAGAAGGCGCAAAGGATTCACTCTAGAAATGATGTTTATGGTTTGGCTGACCAAATAATGCCGTGTCTTCTGAACGGCAAAGACAAGAGCTAAGCACTCCTTCTCAATAGGATTATAGCGAGATTCCTTCCCTATCAGAGTCTTGCTCAGATAATAAAGGCCTGTTCGTGACCATTGTCGTCTTTTTGAGCAAGCAGGGCACCCAGAGATTGGTCCATAGCTTTCACATAAACCAAGAACAGTTTCCCTAATGTGGGAGGCACTAGGACTGGAGGTTTTGTAAGATATCTCTTGATATCATCGTAAGCTTCCTGACAATCTTGATCCCATACAGAGGAAACACCCTTTTTCATGTACCAAGACTTCGCCAAGGCCCAGGCTATAATCCAGATCTGGGAAACTATAGGGAGTGTCATGCGACGCTCGTCTGTCCCTACGCAGCTCTCGTCCCCTTCTGATCATGTTAACGGATGCAGAGGGCATATCTTGTGATACGCTCCTTTTGCAATGTTTTACCGGAGCTTGCACCGACAGTCGATCAAAAACTGATCGTCGGCCTGGAAGAGTGGCGGGGATTGGCCCTAGCCGGTAATAGACTGAGTGGACTATCACTAACTGACATCCCACTTGTTGACAATAAGAGGGAGAAGTTTGGAAAGATTCCGACTTCCGTTTGCTTATCAAGAATTCCCGTAAGTCAGATCCAGTTGGGCCTAAACGATCCAGCGCAGAGGCTCTGTTAGATTGCACATAGGATGATGTCCTGTTCTTTTCATTACCGCAGAGGTAATTGGCATTAAATAGTGTTTTAGCTCTAACTTTGCGGCTAAGAACCTTGGGAATGTCCTTGGATGCTGAAGCTGCATAAGCACCGCTGTCAACACTTAGGGACGATCCCTTAGCTTCGCTACGAAGGGCAAGCTTAGTGTTTGATGAACTGGGGAGCGAAGCACGCTGTGGTGCTTTATCCGCTATGTTGTTGCAAAGGTGATTAGCCCTAGATGGTGCTTTGACTCTAAATTTGCGGCTAAAAGCTTTGGAAATGCCCTTGGGCGCTGAAGCTGCATAAGCACCGCTATCAGCACTTAGGGGCAATCCCTTAGCTTCGCTGCAAAGAGCGAGTTTAGCACACTGTGGTGCTTTGGCTCCAACTTCGCGGTTGCGAACTCCATGCGTACCCTGAGGTACTATATCATTAGCTTCGCTCATAAGAACGAGGCTGGCGCGAGGAGTTATTGCTCCTGAATTAGGCGAAGGTATCATCGCCGTTGTAACTTCGCGGCTGATAGTCTCGACGAAGCAGGCAGACATCTTGCCTTTTTCTTTACGAGAGAGACGAACTTGTGGCGTAGCTACACCTGAAACTTCATACAGAGCCTTCTGCTTTGGCCTCCACATCTGCTTTGAAAGAGGAGACTTAGATTCGCAGGGAACCTAACTAGCCACACGCGAGGCTGGGAGGTGTTGGAAGGATTCTGCTTCCAGTTTCTGCTCCGAAACCTTGGCCATGGAGACCTTTCTATGCTTTCGTGCATGGAGCATTGAACCACCCCCAGAGAGGAGTTCTTCAAATTTTCCTTGGTCGAAATGAACGACTAGGTTTTCGAAGGTAACAGGTTCAAAATTCTGACTTTTGCATTACAGGTCTGCTTCCTTGTTGCGCCAGAGGATCATGGTAGACTCACATGGAGCCTTATCTATTTCCACAGAGACTTGCTTCGAAGATTTAGCCAGAGGGGCTCTGGCCATACCAGCTTCCTTGAATTCAGAAGTAGACCTGAAGGTCTGTTCGTCGCATTGCGACACTTGATTCTCAACAGTGGAAAAATCAGTCCCCAACGGAGTCGCCATCTTGTTTTCCATTGATTTTACAAAAGGAGAAAACTTACAAAAAAATGTCGAGGAGCTAAATTATAAGTAACACAAAAGATTACAAGTAGATCTCCTCTAAGATTCTAGAGAAGTGTGCCGATAGGAGTCTGGTCAGCGCGCGACCACTTTGTCCCTTTGACGATGCGATCGATGGGATTCCCTTCTCGCCTGGTTCGGGGAATCGGAGAATAGAAGGTTGGTAGAACTCTCTTATTACTTCTTAAATTGCCTCCACTTGGGAATTCCTTCTCGCCTGGTTCCGGAGATTCCTTGAGAGAAAGATCTTAGGGTATCAGCACCCTGATTAGAGAAGAAGTTCTCTGAACTCTCTGAAAATTTTAAAAGCAAGAGAATAGATCTTTGTTTAGCCGTCTCTCTCTGTGCGTGTGTTTATGCGCCTCTTGTGTGCTCTCCCTCTCTCTTGTACCCCTGGTGGGCTATTTATAAGGAGAGCAGGGGTATAATTGTCCTTTGAAAATCTGAAAACAGATTGAGTCAATCTGTTTAAATCTAGAAAGTAGCCTTGCCGCGAGGCTAGAATCAGCTTCTATGAAGCTAGAAATAGCAGGTAGTGTTGATCTCCTGATCTGTTTTGATTCTTTCTAAATAATTGAAAGATCTCCCCTGATCTTCTTACTTGTTTTAGGAGAGTCAAGAGATTATGGTAAACAACTACTAAATTTGACCTCAGATTTGATCTCGATTAGATTTGATCTTGATCTTGAAGATTTGATTTCATCTGGAGATTTGATTGGTCAAAGGTTGACCATAACAGACATGCAGCGGAGCTGTCGTGTTGAGCTCACAGTGGAGCTGAAATGAGCATCTAGCGAAGTCAGGAGAATGCTCTTCGGCGGAGCTGGATAAACATCTGTGGCGAAGCTACCGACCATCCTTCTGCGCGATCGCATGTGGCTTCGAGCGAAGGTAACTCTCTGCGGAGTTAACTGAGCACTTCAAGTGAAACTGTAAGTTAGCTCACTGATAGAGCTTTGAACAGCTTCATGGTGAAGTTGGGCAAACTTAGCCTCTCAGGCGAGGCTATCCCCTTGGGCTCATGTGATGCTAAGTGTTGAGCTAACTTAGCATTTTAGACCTGCTTAGGTCTCTTCAAAGACAATCTGGGCTCACTGTCTGCTTCTTCATTGGATCAGTAGAGTCCAAGTTGTTGCTTTGTCCCTCGGAGATGGGTACAGAACTGGTCGTCAGCTTGTTTATCACTTGTCTTTTGCAAATGTCAACAAGTTTAGGCATTGTTTAGGCCAGTCAGGAATCTTGTCTTTTTTAGAGTGTCAACAACATCCACAACCAAGTAGTATTGATATCAAATTAATAAGAAAAGAATCAAGATTATGAAGGAGAAGTGAGTAGAAATCAGTATCTTTAGAATGAAAATGAAATTAAAAAAATATTAGGAAACAAGGAATAGATTATCAATGGACTTAGATATTCTTGTACTCATAGCTGGAATCCCCAAATTAGATACAGATGAGTTCGAACCTGAATCTAATTTTACTGTTGGTAAGAGCCTGATTATTGACCCAGGTGGTTACCCACATCAGGTATGAACCTAGGCTCTGATACCACTCTGTAATGCCCCGATCTCGAGGGTACGGGGACGCTACGGTGACGTACATACACAGGGCATAAATACCCTCACGTACGTACGCTAAGCCTCAGTACAGGAAAAACCACAATATACACAATAGTTCTAGCATGAAATAAGTACAAGAATACTTATAGGAAGGGGTCAGTGATCATGATAGATATACAAATATAAATAAGTAAGAAAAGAAATAAAGATACCTATAAATAGTATCGAAGACGAGTCTCCTAAGTGTGTCCAGTGAAATATCTGATACTACGATATCTCAGATTTCTAACCTGGGCACGCAAACTCAGAGTCGTCAGAAAGTGACCTAGTGAGTGATAAAATGAAGGAAGCAGATATATTATAATAACACTATCACGATAATAATATATAATACAAGTTTAATTACTAGTGATACAACATAATATTAATAAAAATCGGGAGAAATATACAAGTGTAATATTTTAATACCATCAATAACTAGCATGTTATAACAGTGTCATTACCATAATAGTATCCAATTTTATATTATTACTATCAGTTTATATGTCCGGACTGTACTACCAAAAATAATAGGTAAGTTACTTTGTGAATTATGTTACTATAGTTAATAGAGTTATACCGTATATATATAATTCTCAATATATGTGTGATATGATATAGTATTAAGTGTTCCAAATTGTATCAGTGTGCATAAGTAACATGCAACAAAATTAGTTACTTTATATTTCTTATTTAATCTAATAAATACAGTAACATAGTGATGACGTGATGGACATAAACATGCAGATATGAAGTTACAGAATAATCATACTACAATGATGTGATTATACAGTAACACTATTTACAGAGTATACATAAAACAGAATATATGGAATGCAGAATATACGTGTATAATAGCAGTGTGTTACCACATGAAGTGTAACAAAATATACTGGTGGGTGATAATGGATAGAATATCAGAAATGATAACAAATACAAAAGAACAATAACATACATGTATCAGGCAAGTCATATTATTTATATAATAATAATAATCAGTACCGTCTGGTATTTTAATCAATCTCTTTCAGTGTCCCATACCACTGGCAGTTCATTACGAAGCCCATACTCCGGACAAACCCATCCGTATATAACATACAGGTACTATGATCCGAACGAGAGAGTGACCAAATAACAAGCATTTCTGACGTCACTATTGTTTATACCGTTTTATTATGTTAATTGAAAACCTAATGGTCAAGGAGCTCTTATCAGGTGGGTGTATCCTGTGCATACTTGGGATCACGACCTTAAATGGATCCCTGGTTGTCGGGACCAGGGCCCTCCGCTAAGAGGGGAGCAGGAAACGGAGTACGGGAGCTCATGGAGCTATATATAATCGGTAGCCAGCACTATCATCCCTTGCAGTGGAATAAATATGGATCCAGTACATCCACCTGATAAGATCTAATCAATTGTCAAGTCTCCCCTAACCCCATATTATATTTAATATATTTAAAGTGCACAATATATCGGGGACAATAACAGTGCATGATACAAGTCACACGATAACTGGACATGATCTATGTTGATATTAAGAAATAAGATTACGGGAAACAGGAAATAAGAGAAGTGGGATTTTAGAGGTGGCCCACGTGGCTTAAATTCATGTGGCACTTAATTTCACACATTGCATATTAACAACACTCTGGTCTAGTAACAGGAGTATCAATATAAGCAACGTGAGACAATCATGTAATGGAAATACAAAAAATATCCATGTTGCAATAATCCATATAATAGGAGCAGTGATCCGGACAACAGGACAACAGAAACAATCAATCGCATGTATATTGGTGAATATATGTAACAGTGATGTAAGAACATGAAATAATACTGTACAGAGTATCAATGTAACGGTATCTAGTGTAACAAAGTATCTGTGTATCAGGGGTATATGAACATGAAATAATAGATATCCAGTGTAACAATATATGTGTAGCGGTGATACAAGTGCATGGAATGATAGTGTTCAATGTAATACGTGTATACACGAAGCATAATGTCCAGTACACTGGAGTATCTAATGTTTTAGATGATACAAGTGCAGAATATAACAATATCTATGTATCGGTGATACTAATATATAAAATTAATAGTGAACTATGGTAGTAGAATATTCATGTAACAGTGCCAGTATCAAGGTGACATGTACTTATTGTTGGCCCAGAGGCCTTTCACTCTAGTTTTGATGATGATTAACTCATGTAGTTATATTTACTAATAATCTTGTGTATTTAGTTTCAGATACTTAACCAAGATGTTAGTAGGTGATTAGCTTCAACAAAGGTGTTTTGGAGCTTTTCACATGGTGATTCAAGAGTCCGAGCGTAAATGTTCATACCTAGCACTCGTTGGAGTTAAGCTCGGTGGATCACGGTTTGGATCAAGTCGACTTGGAGCCGGCGCTCTACGAGAAGACTTCGGTACATAGTTTAGTTTATGTTTTAGATCCATTGTAAAGTTAGATAGTGTGATATGCTCAAGTTCACAACACACACACTTGTTTAAAGTTTCATGTTTATTGGTTTTCAGTTTTTAGTTTAATCGATCTTGGTTTTCATGAATAGATAGAATCAACAAGTTTATATGGTTTAATGTATATTAGATATGTTCTATATACATGTATGTTTCAACTATTTAAACAAACTTAGTTTGATAGTCTATTTCATGAGTTTGGTGTTTTGGTATTTTAACAAAACATATTTTTGGATTTTTAGTCAAAAACATTGATATATATCTTTATATGTATATTGGATTATATCCATATACTATATGCTTCAAAGTTATTTCAATATCATATTTTTGTATTTGGATGAGTTTTGGACAAAACGATTCTTCATCTCAAAAATCCAAGTTTTAGAAAATACGGAATTTGATTTTCGACAAAATTTTCATAACAAAAAAAGAGTTCAAAATGTTTGTAACTTGGTTTGATTTTTACTCAAACAAGTTTGTACTTCAAATAAAATATAAGTACTTATTTTTGTGAATTTTTAGAGAAATTATGGAATTTATTTGATGATTAAAAATCAAGTTTTTCAAGTCCTAAAATGTTTTCTGCCAGGCCCTGGCGGTCGACCGACCGGTCGACCGGACCAGGAGCCGGTCGACTGGAGCGGTCGACCGTATGTGCACAAAATGTGCGCAAGGCCACTTGGTTTGGCCAGTCGACCGTGTGGTCGACCGACTGTAGCATCCTTACTCTCGGGTAAGGACGGTCGACCGGGAGGTTGACCGGATCTTGGCAACGGTCAAATTTCGACCATTGGCCGGTCGACCGGCCGGTCGACCGGATGGTCAAATCTGACCATATTTGGCTACAATGGCTAGTTTTTTTAAAGGGGCTTTAAAAACCCCATTTGAAGAACTGTTTTCTCGAGAGATTTTTAAGGAGAAAATTTTCATACTCTTCAAGTGTTTTCCAGCAAAAGTTTTGGGTTCAAAATTCTTAATCTCTATTTGTTTTTAAAGTGTTTTTTATTTC
This sequence comes from Agave tequilana, assembly GCA_038442645.1. Lineage (NCBI taxonomy): Eukaryota > Viridiplantae > Streptophyta > Magnoliopsida > Asparagales > Asparagaceae > Agave > Agave tequilana. The sequence continues at coordinate 85,899 of JAVJIF010015352.1, forward strand.
AAAGAAAATAGTCTTTTGGGAATTTGTTTTTGGTCTAAAATTCTATATCTATTTGAAGATTTCCCAAGTGATTTTCTTTGTTCAAAACACTTTGTTTTCTCACACTTGAGGTTATCATTCTATCCTCTCCATAGGATCTTTGTTTCTGTGAGAAAGAGATTGGTTTGTGGTCTTTTGATCACCAAGTTGTAAACCCTCCTACTTTGTGTTATCCCTCTTATGTAGAGGTTGATTTGTGGAGTGGTGGCTTTGTGCCCTATTCCTCTAGTAAGAGGTTGATTGGTTGTATGGCTTTGTGCCCATCCCTCAAGTTGTGAGGTGATCGATTTGTGGTGGTTTTGTGCCTAGCCTCTAGTGAGAGGTTGTATTTGGTTGAGAGAGGAGTTGTGTACTCCCGGTTGTATTTGCCTCAAATCCTCAGTGGAGGTTCCCTGTGCGGGAGTCCTGTGTGGACAAGTTAGTAGAAATCCTTTTGTGTGAAGGCGGGGGCGTAGAGCTGTGTGCTCGAACCTCGAAACAAATCTCGGTGTTTGCGTTTGATCCATTGACGCTAACTCTTTCTCTCTCTCTCTTTTACTTTGAGCAATGCATCATATTGCCATATCATTTATATGCTTGTGTTGTTTGTGTGTGTCTCACTTTTGTTTAACCACGAGATCTTCATATAGTACCTCAACTCTTATTTAGAGGAATCAAGAGGAGTTAGTCCAGAGCCCTTCACCGAGAATTCGGCTAAACTCGTGGGTTACACTAAGTATGTTGCAATTAAGTTTTAATTTTCGCATTTTGTTCATTAGATTAGCCGTACACCTATTCACCCCCAACATGATTGATATCATAAATTACCTACACTACCATATTAAACTATAAATCTGGGTTTTCCTTTATCAACGTCTTTTAATTACTTAATATAAATGTACAGATAATAAATTAAGAAAAAGAATAATTTATTATTAAGCGTGTTTAAAGTGCAATCAGTTATATTCTAATTACAATGTTTTAATAATAATTACAATTATTAAATAATAATTATGGGGATTTACTGGTAATCTTGTTTTATTTAAATAAAGCAACCAATTTCACTCAACATGATAAAAATATAATTTATAAATAAAAACACTCACATAGGTGGCACATAAATGTAGCTCATTTTTTTACGGTCGTAACGATTCCAGAATCGTCCAATTTGGAATCCAGATGTTCAAGATATCGCCCGAACACTAAAATCATTAAAAATGAGTTAAATATGTAATTAATAAGGATTAAAATGCAAAACATATTATTTAACAGGGGGAATTATGAAAAATTACCTTTGTTAGTTTTGGATGCGGGATTGGGTGGCTAATGGGTCGGGTTCAGATCCTCAACCCGAACCCATTTAACTCAAGTTATGGGCTATTGGATTAACGGGTCAGGTTGAGGGGTCATTGGGTTTGGATTAATTGGGTTTGGATTTAGATCCAAATCCCTATAGAGAGAGTGATAGAAAACAGGGGGAAGGCCGTGGCCAGCGGCGCTAGCCGCTAGCGTACACCAGCCTGGGGGGGCGACTCAGTGGCGACCCAAGTGAGCAGGGAGGGTGGAGATAGAGTGAAAGAGGGATTGCGTGTGTGTGTGAGAGAGAGAGAGAGAGAGTAAAGTGAGAGAGAAAGTTGAATAGAGAGAGAGATGGCTGGAGGATGGCCGTCGTGGCCTGGGCGACCATGGCCTGGCCGACGACAAGGCGCAGAGAGAGAGAGAGAAGGGAGAGGAATAAAGAGAGACGGAGAAAGAAAAAGAAGAAGAGAGAAAAGGAGAAGAGATCTAGAGAGGGAGGTAGGTAGGGGAAAGAGAGTGGCCGGCGATGGGTGGTCGCGATGACCTAGGCCTGGCCGGTGGCCTGGGCATGGCCTCTGCGTGGGCACAGAGAGAGGGAGGATATGGGGGGAGGGGGGAGCGAGAGAGAGAATTGAGAAAGAAAATGGAAGTAATAGAGAGAGAAAGAGAGTGAGAGAGAGATGAGGGGGGAGAGAGAGTGAAAGAGAGATGAGAGAGGCACAAAATGAGAGAGGAAGAGGCGGTGGGTAAGGCGGTGAAGAAGAAAGAAAAGTAGTTTAAAATTAATTAATTAATATTATTTAATGTATCAAAATTTGACTAGTTCCGAACAGTTTCCAAAATTTTTATAAAATAGTAAATATTACACTGAGAAGCAATGTGAAATCAAATTTAAGAAATTCAGTCTGGTTTACATGTTAAAAATTCTGGAATATTTTGCCAACACTGGTCGACACCAGTTTGGCCCGATTTTTGATAATTTCAGAAAATTCTCAAAAATATCTTAGTATAGAAAATATGATTCTAAGATACCATGTGAAATCAGATTTCAGAAACTCAACTCTGTTTGTCAATTAAAAATCATAAAACCGATTATCGGTATCGGTCGACACCGACTTCAGAGATTTTCCAAAATAACCCAGAAAAATTCAAGAAAATTTTGAAAAATAAAAAATATTGGAAAATAATATCTAAAATTGAAATTGTCTCAATCTGACTATCAAGAAGGTCAAATCAACTTTTTACGCCGTATCGGATACTGATACTTTAATATGTACATCAAGGATCAGGGGTTACATTTCTCCCCACCTTATAAAAAATTTCGTCCTTGAAATTTTAAATTGAGGCGGGAGAATAATATTTACAGTCTTAGAGCCTGAATATTACAGGCTACGACGTTTCACTGCGCATTCTGATATCTATAGCGAACTGGAGAATGGGTGACTAATATCGATATCAAATTAATAAGGAAAGAATCAAGATTATGAAGAAGAAGTGAGTAGAAATCAGTATCTTTAGAATGATAATGAAATTAAAGAATATTAGGAAACAAGGAATGGATTATCAACAGACTGAGATATTCTTTTACTCATAGCTAGAATCCCCAAAATCAGATATAGATGAGTTCGGACCTGAATCTGATTACACTAGTGGTAAGAGTCCGATTATTGAACCAGGTGGTTACCCACATCAGGTGTGAATCTAAGTTCTGATACCACTCTGTAACGCCTCGATCCCGAGGGTATGGGGACGCTACGGTGACGTACATACACAGGGCGTAAATACCCTCACGTACGTACGCTAGGCCTCAATATAGGGAATACCACAATATACACAATAGTTTCAGCATGAAATAAGTACAAGAATACCTACAGGAAGGGGTCAGTAATCATGATAGATATACAAATATGAATAAGTAAGAAAAGAAAGATTAAATAATAAAGATGCCTATTGAATATTATCGAAGATGAGTCTCATAAGTGTATCTAGTGAAATATTCGATACTACGATATCTCAGATTTTCAATCTGGGCACGCAAACTCAGGGTCGTTAGAAAGTGACCTAGTGAGTGGTAAAATAAAGATAGCAGTAATATATATTATAATAACACTATCACGATAATAATATATAATACAGTTTAATTACCAGTGATACATTATAATAATAATAACAATCGGGAGAAATATACAAGTGTCATGTTTAATATCATCAATAACTAGCATGTTATAAGAGTGTCATTACCACAATAGTATCCAATATTATATTATTACTATCAGTTTATATGTCCGGGTTGTACTACCAAAATAATAGGTAAGTTACTTTGTGAATTATGTTATTACAGTCAATAGAGTTATATCGTATATATATAATTCTCAATATATGTCTGATATGATACAGTATTAAGTGTTCCTAATTACATCAGTGTGCATAAGTAACATACAACAAATTTAGTTACTTTATATTTTTTATTTAATCTAATAAATACAGTGACATAGTGGTGACGTGATGGATATAAATATGCAAATATAAAGTATGCAGAATAATCATACTACAGTGATGTGATTATGTAGTAACAGTGTCTATAGAGTTTACATGAACAAAATATATGGAATGCATAATATATGTGTACAATAACAGTGTGTTACCACATGAGTGTAACAAAATATACTGGTGGTGTGATAATGGATAGAATATCAGAAATGATAACAAATACAATAGAATATAACACATATGTATCAGATAAGTCATGTTATTTATACAGTAATAATAATTTATACCGCCTAATATTTTAATCAGTCTCTTCTAGCGTCTTATACCACTGACAGTTCATACTGAAACCCGCACTCTAGACGAACCCATCCGCACATGGCATATGGGTACCATGATACGAATGAGAGAGTGACCAAATAACAAGCGTTCCTGATGTCATTATTATTTATATCATTTTATTATGTTATTTGGAAACTCAATGGTCAAGGAGTTCTTATCAGGTGGGTGTATCCCATGCATATCCGGGATTACGGCCTTAAATGAACCCTTGGCTGCTGAGACCAGGGCCCTCCGCTAAGAGGGGAGCAGGAAGCGGGAAACGAAAGCTCATAGAGCTATATACAATTGGTAGCCAGCACTATCATCCCCTGCAGTGAGATAAATATGGATGCAATACATCCACCCGATAAGATCTAATCAACCATCAAGTCTCCCCCAACCCCATATTATATTAATATATTTAAAGTACACAATATATTGGGGACAATAACAGTGCATGATACAAGTCATACGATAACTGGACATGATCTATGTTGATATTATGAAATAAGATAATGGGAAATGGGAAATAAGAGATGTGGGATTTTAGAGGTGGCCCCCATGACTTAGATATACATGACACTTAGTTTCACACATCGCATATAACAACACTCAGATCCAGTAACAGAAGTATCAATATCAGTAACATGAGACAATCATGTAATGGGAATACATGAATATCCATATTATAATAATCCATGTAATAGGAGCTGTGATCCGGGCAACAGGACTATAGAAATAATCAATCGCAGGTATAACGGTGAATATATGTAACAGTGATGTAAGAACACCAAATAATAGTGTACAGAGTATCCGTGTAACAGTATCTAGTGTAATAAAGTATCCGCGTATCAGGGGTACGTGAACATGAAATAATAGATATCCAGTGTAACAATATATGTGTAGCGGTGATACAAGTACATGGAATTGTAAAATCACCTAGAGGGGGGAATAGGTGATGGCTAATCTAATGGTCTCTAAATGCGGAATTAAAAACAATTATGACCTAAACCAAAATTCTTACACTAAATACCACGCATAACACAAGAGTGTAGCCGAATTCCCTGTGAAGGGCTCTGGACTAACTCCTCGAGATTCCCCTAGATAAGGGTTGAGGTGCCGCGTTGGCTCTCTTGGTTAAATACAAGTGTTAGCAAACAATCCCACGCATATATACCAATGAGCACAAATGAATATCAAGCATATAAGAATAGACACAAGAAAAGTATGCAAGATATAAACAATGAGATAGAGAGAGTGAGTAATCGCAAACACAAGGGATTTGTTTCGAGGTTCGAGCACACTTGCTCTACATCCCCGCCTTCGACACACGAAGAATTTCCACTATAACCGATCCCACCGGATCACTCGGTGCCGCAACACCTGCAAGCTCTCGGACTCTCTAACCCGTACACACCGCAAGCTCACTAGCTCGCCGAGGCCGCACCTCAAACAACAAGTTCGCACCCGAACTCGAAACACCGCAGACACACACGTCCGCCTCCTCAAAGTACAAAGAACAAGTCTTTGGTGATCACAACACTTTGATCACCTAAAAACAATCTCACTACAACACTCCTATAGGATGAATAGCAATGGATAGCTCAAGTGTATGTGTGAGAAAACAAGGAAAGAGATGGTGGAGGAAAACTCAAAGAATCTCTTTAAAACATTCTTGATAAAAACTCCCCTTTTGATTGGAAGTATTGGCTCTCAATTTAGTGGAGAAAACTTTTTTAAAGAAGTGGGAAAAACTGGCTCAAAGTCCACTAGAAATCTTATAGAAAAATAATGCCCAACTCCTAAATTTATAGGGTTAGAAAAACTAGCTGTTGGGGTCGACAGCACTGTCGGTTGACCGGCCAACGGTTATATTTCAGACTGTTGAGCCATCGGTCGACCGGTCGGTCGACGGAGGCCAGGATACAGAGAGCAAGTCTCTCTGTACGGTCGACCGCCCGGTCGACCGGGCCTTTTCAGAGAGCAGAGCTCTCTGGACGGTCGACCGGGTCGGTCGACCGGGTCGGTCGACCGGCCCTCCTGCCAGAACTGGCGTGCACGTCTGTCCGCGTCGGTCGACCGCCCGGTCGACCGGCTGAAGCCAGATCAGAAAACTTAGGGATTTAAAACTTGGTCTTTTTGATTGAAATAAAATCCCATAAAATCATGAAAAATCTACAAAAATAGTTTTACCATATACTTTGATAAACAATATGCTTGCACAAAATCAAGGCATGTTACAAATAATTTAGACTATTTTTGTAACTTGAAAATTTTGGTTTAAAAATGAAAACTGTATTTTTCCAAAATTGATTTTTCAAAGCTTTATTTTTCCAAAACTTCACCAAATATAAAAATAAGATATTTAAACAACTTTGAAGCATAGTGTGTATGGATATGATCCACTACACAAACATGGTGAAATATCTATGTTTTTGACATTAAGCACTAAATAAGGTTTTGGTTAAAACGTATATAAGAAGTACCAAAAATCAAAACTATATTTTCTAAAATAAAATTCTTTTGTAAAAACAAAACTATCAAGAGTGTGTGTCTATATGTACTTGAGCAATCCACCAACTACTCTATCCTTTACATTTTATCTAAAAACAAAATCTTCTAAAAACAAATCTAGACACAAGTCTTCATCTTCTTGAAGTCTTCACTTGAAGCCTTCTTATCTTCTTGACTTGGTCCAAACACGATCCATAGAGCTAGACTCCTCTTGAGTACTTGATGTTGTCTTGATGCACAAGCTCTTGAATCAACCCGTGTTAGCTCCAAAACTTGACTTTAAATCCTTTGTTGAAGCTATACACCTACTAAGATCTTGATCATAAATCTGTCACTAATTAAACACAAGATCATTAGTACTATAACTACATGAGTTGATCATCATCAAAACTAGAGTGATGGGCCTTTGGGCCAACAATCTCCCCTTTTTGATGATGACAAAGCTTATGAAGTTATATATGTAAAGTAAAGCTCCAAAAGCTCCCCCTTAACTCATGCATCACAAATAAGCAAATAAATATGCAATGTATGCTCATAAACAGGTATGCAAATCTAGGAGATAAACATGCCAATCAAGCATAAAACAAATCAAATTCTTTTTCTCCTTTTGCAAAACAAAACAATATGCATAAACAATCCTTTTTCATAAAACATGCATATAAAACCAAATCTTTCTCTAATACTTCTCCCCTTTTTTGTCAATCATCACAAAGGGGTTAAAGTAAAAAAATCAACAAATTTTTCTCCCCCTTTTTGTCATAAACAAAGAGACCAATAAGGGGTGTAAACAAATAAGTTAATAAAAGTTATATGCGATATACATTCATGATGGGGTGTTTGGTTTGAAGGAAGTGGGCGGAAGTGAGGAAATGGGGAAGTATAATTCACTTCCCTATCTATCCAAACACCAGAAAAGGAAAATAAGAAAACCCCTTTTCCTTTTCTATTCTCTCTTTTACACAACCATTTCCTCACTGTTGGCCCAAAGGCCTATCACCCTAGTTTTGATGATGATCAACTCATGAAGTTATGTTTACTAATGATCTTGTGTTTAATTAGTGACAGATTCATTATCAAGATCTTAGTAGGTGCATAGCTCAATAAAGGATAAAATGTCAAGATTTGGAGCTAGCACGGTATGATCCAAGGAGCTTTTGGATCAAGCTTGGACCAAGTCAAGAAGATGAGAAGCCTTCAAGTGAAGACTTCAAGAAGATGAAGACTTGTGTCTAGGTATAAGATTTTGTTTTTGTTTTAGTTAAAATGTAAAGGATAGATAGTTGGTGGATTGCTCAAGTACATACACACACACACTCTTGATAGTTTTGTTTTACAAAAGATTTTTCATTTTGGAAAAATACAAGTTTGGCTTTTGGTATTTATCATATACATATCTTTAAACCAAAACAAAGTTTAGAGCTTTATGACAAAAACATAGATATTTCATCTTGATTGTGTAGCGGATCATATCCATACACACTATGCTTTAAAAGTATATCTTGTTTTGTATTTGATGAAGATTTGGAAAAACATGTTTCGGAAAAATATTGTTTTGGAAAATACAGTTTTTATCATGAGCCAAATATTTCCAAGTTACAAAAATAGTCCAATATTTTATAACATGCCTTGATTTTGTGCAAGCATATTTGTATATCATAGTATATTGGTTAAACTATTTTTGTAGATTTTTATGTATTTTATGGGATTTTATTTGAGCCAAAAAGACAAACTTTTTAATCCCAGAAAACTGTTTCAGGCTTTGTATAAGTCGACTAGCATCCTTTAATAGTCGACTAATATGAAGTCGGCCGACCGGACTGGTCGACCGACGTGCACAAACGTGCACGCCTTTGTGTACTGGAGGACGGCCGACCGTGCCGGTCGACCGCTCCAGAGAGCAGTGCTCTCTGGAAAGTTCGGCCGACCGCACCGGTCGACCGACAGAGAGTTAGACTCTCAGCTCCAGTGGGTCGGTCGACCCGGGCGGTCGACCGTGGCTCCAACGGTCAGAAATCCGACCGTTGGCGGTCGACCGCACCGGTCGACCGGCAGCTCTGACAGACCCCAACGGCTAGTTTTCTGGCAGCCTATAAATTGGGGGTCTTGTCATTGTTTTGAGCCAAGATTTTCAAGTGGGTTTTCACCAGTTTTTCCTGAACTATTTAGAGGTTTTCCTCCACTTGATTTAGAGCAAATATTTCCAATCAAAAGGAGAGATTTATCAAGAGTGTTAAAAAAAAGTCTTTGAGTTTTCCTCCACCTTTCACATCCTTGATTTCTCACACACAACACTTGAGCATCATTGATCTATCTACCCTATAGGGAGTGTTATTATGAGAGGATTTTAGGTGATCTAGAGTTGTGATCACCAAAGTTCTACTTTGTTCTTTGAGGAGACGGGCAAGTGTGCTCGTGATTGTTTCGGGTCCTAGTGTGGACTTGGTGTTTCGGGTTCGGGTGCGAACTCCGTGTTTGAGGTGCGGCCTCGGCGAGCTAGTGAGCTTGCGGTGTGTACGGGACTAGGGAGTCCGAGGGCTTGTAGGTGTTGCGGCACCGAGGAGAGATCCATTGGGATCTTGCATAGTGGAAATCCTTCGCGTGTCGAGGCGGGGATGTAGAGCAAGTGTGCTCGAACCTCGAAACATACCCTTGTGTTTGCGATTGCTCACTCTCTCTCTCTTTGTCTCTTTTATATCTTGCATTCAATTATTGTCTATCTTTATATGCATGATATACTTGTGTGCTTAAATTGATATACTTGCTTGGGATTGTTTGCTAACACTTGTATTCAACCAAGAGAGCCAACGCGGCACCTCAACCCATTCAAGGGGAATCTAGAGGAGTTTGTCCAGAGCCCTTCACGGGGAATTCGGCAACACTCTTTGGTTATACGTGGTGTTTAGTGTAATAGTTTTATTTGGTCATAATTAGTTTTAGCTTCCGCATCATTCATCATTAAGTGACCATTAGATTAGCCTTCACCTATTCACCCCCCTCTAGGTGAAACCTTCAATTGGTATCAGAGCTTGGTACTCTGATTTGGTCTAATAACCTAGAGTAAAAGATCCTCATTTTTAGGCTAATCACAATATTTTGTACACACACCATGGACTTCATGTCACCACCCATGTTTGACATTGTTAACATCCATATATGGAAGGTGAAGATGTCCTTGTACCCAAAGCCTTAGATTATCATGTTTATCTTGCCACAACTAATAATGCATATTGTTTAAATGGTAAGAATATTGAGGCTAATACAAAAGTCCTACATGCTTTAAGATCTACCCTAAATGATGATTATTTATCTAGGGTTGCTAATATTGATTTGGCTTTTGTAGTTTGGAACACTTTGATCTCCCTTGGCAAAAATGATCAATACTATGCGGGGAGCGACTCGGATGTTGGAAGCGAACCTTCCAATGTGTGCTATATGGTCCAAGGGGATAACCCCCTTGAGGTAACTATCGAATCCGAGGTAGAAGATGATAACATGTCATATGATGAACTTGCTTCATTTTGTCAACAACTATTAGAGAATATGACATGCTAAGAAAAGATAATAAGAATTTAAAAAAGAATTTGGATTGCATGCATATAGAACATGATTCATTTAAAATAAGATTGCATGCTTAGAAAAGAAAAGGAAGTTTTGAAAAATGAGAATGTTTCCCTTATGTCTAAATTAAATGATTTGTGTGAAGGGAACACTATTTTGAAGGATAAATTATTTTGGTGGAAAAACAAAAGAAATTGTTTTGCAAGAAAATTCTTGTTTAAAGAAGAAAATTTTTGAAAAAGAAAAAGAAAAAGTTAAAGTTTCTAAAAATAAGAAAAATGATTCTTTATCTCATCATGCTTTACATGCCACCACTAATGAGATAAATATGTTGAAAAATAAATAGATAGTTTGAGCTCTAATTTGAGCACATGTGCATTCAATCATACTAAGTTGGAGTCTTTGTTTGCAAAGAAACAAACTCCTCGTGTTCATGCACATTACTCTCATCATGCATTTGCTTATGTTGCACGTCATGACCACACACATACACATAAGCATCCTAAGGTGTACAAATGTACACATTGTGGCCGCAAAGGCCATCTAGCAAAATTTTGTTTTGATAAGTTGCATGTTTCAAATTTTGCTAATCATAAAAATGTTTGGGTGCCTTATAAAGCTAACCCTCAAGGACCCAAGAAAATATGGGTACCAAAGTCCCCACCTTTTGTATTTGATGTAGGTGAGGGCTCTCACAAAACGTGAGAGATTTGGTGCCTTGGTGGTGGTTGCATGGACTTGATGGAGATACTTTTGATGCACCGCGATCAAGGATGTTTTGGTGGAAAGGCCACCATATTTGGAGCTTTGGAGTTGGTAACAATCTCTAAACTCCTACTTTTTATGTACATGCTTCTTTCATTTGATTATCATGTAGCATGTTCATGTTTTATGTATCTTTGTGCTTCATGTGGTAAAAACATGCTTAGATGTAGTTTTTATCAAAACTTGTATTATACATGTACAAATAGTGAGTTACACGTGATTTATATATGTTTGCACTTCATACTCATTTGTACCCACTATATGCACATGTATAGCCTAGTTTTGATGATTCTCATTTATACATGCTTTGCCAATTTTCATGTTTCATGTATATGTATTTTTAATTCAAATCTAATAAATATACATGTATACCCGTGAGTCTCTTGCCTTCATGCAAACATTATTAATAGACTCTTTTATGTTTGGGATATGTATGTGTATTGTTAGGATTGGATAAATCATACATATATCTAGAAGTGTGATTTTTTTTTAAAATTAAAATTTTTTATGATTTAAAAATGTGACTTATGATCTTTTTGAGCTTCAATGTCTATTTTCATGAAAATGCTATTTACATAACCTTTGAACACTCATCTTTTACTTTTCAAGATAATTTTGAGCTTTATGGACTATGAGTGCTTGAGCTTTTATGTATGTAGTATGATTCATGAAATATATATGCTTTGATTTCATGTTTTGAAGGATCTTTAACTAGTTTTTCAAAAATTATTTTAACTAGTTAAATTGTTCTTCATTTGGTAGAGTTTTTCAATCCAAGCTTATTTTTCAAATCTATTTTTGAAAACCCCTACCATCAATGGGAGGATGGATGGGCGATTATGCCTTGTATGCTTCATTGAAAATCTTTTACCTTGTGCATATCAAGGGATGGTAGGTTATGAGATATACACTTGATCTTATTGTTATGTCTATTGGTATCTTTGAATCGTTTCAATTGGTATCAATATGAACTCATTTTTGTATATACTCATACTTTGTTTTCTTATATATGTATGTATCAATTTCAATTGGTATACTCATTTCTTATACATATATATGATTTTCATGTGCTTAACTTTCAATTGGTTCACATTTTTTTAAAAAAAAGGCACAAAGTTTATGATGAAAAATAAAAATTTTGGATCATTATGTTTACTATTGGTATCAAAATGCTTCAACTTCATATTTGTTAAATGTCAATTGGTATCAATATTTTTTTAAAAAAAGAAAATGATTGCTTTCAATTTGGTATCTTAAAAATTTGTTTGTTTTACAAAAGCTCTGATACCTTTAAAAATTTTGTTTAAGAAAATTAAAAAAAACATTTTGTTGATTTGTATTACCCCTCTTGATCTCTTTGTTATGACAAAAAGGGGGAGAAAAATTTGTTTGATTTGATTTTACTTTGAACCCTTTGTTGATGAGTGACAAAAAGGGGGAGAAGTATTTGAGTTTATATGCATGTTTTCATTGCTTAAGGGGAAGAAGTATTTGTCTTCCTTGTAGTTATGCATATAAGTTTTGTTTGCAAATAGGAGAAAAAGATTTATTTTGTTTTATCTCCATTCATTTGCATACATGTTTATGAGCTTCATTGCATATATTTATTATTTTGTGTTATGCATGAGTTAAGGGGGAGCTTCTTTGAAGCTTTACTTTAATCCATGCATATATAACCTCATGAGTTTTGTCATCATCAAAAAGGGGGAGATTGTTGGCCCAAAGGCCTATCACCCTAGTTTTGATGATGATCAACTCATGAAGTTATGTTTACTAATGATCTTATGTTTAATTAGTGACAGATTCATTATCAAGATCTTAGTGGGTGCATAGCTCAACAAAGGATAAAATGTCAAGATTTGGAGCTAGCACGGTATGATCCAAGGAGCTTTTGGATCAAGCTTGGACCAAGTCAAGAAGATGAGAAGCCTTCAAGTGAAGACTTCGAAGATGAAGACTTGTGTCTAGGTATAAGATTTTGTTTTTGTTTTAGTTAAAATGTAAAGGATAGATAGTTGGTGGATTGCTCAAGTACATACACACACACACTCTTGATAGTTTTGTTTTACAAAAGATTTTTCATTTTGAAAAATACAAGTTTGGCTTTTGGTATTTATCATATACATATCTTTAAACCAAAACCAAGTTTAGAGCTTTATGACAAAAACATAGATATTTCATCTTGATTGTGTAGTAGATCATGTCCATACACACTATGCTTTAAAAGTATATCTTGTTTTGTATTTGATGAAGATTTGGAAAAACATGTTTTGGAAAAATATTGTTTTGGAAAATACAGTTTTTATCATGAGCCAAATATTTCCAAGTTACAAAAATAGTCCAATCTTTTATAACATGCCTTGATTTTGTGCAAGCATGTTTGTATATCAAAGTATATTGGTTAAACTATTTTTGTAGATTTTTATGTATTTTATGGGATTTTTTGAGCCAAAAAGACAAACTTTTTAATCTCAGAAAACTGTTTCAGGCTTTGTATAAGTCGATTAGCATCCTTTAATAGTCGACTGATATGAAGTCGGCCGACCGGACCAGTCGACCGACGTGCACAAACGTGCACGCCTTTGTGTACTGGAGGACGGCCGACCGTGCCGGTCGACCGCTCCAGAGAGCAGTGCTCTTTGGAAAGTTCAGCCGACCGCACCGGTCGACCGACAGAGAGTTAGACTCTCAGCTCCAGTGGGTCGGTCGACCCGGGCAGTCGACCGTGGCTCCAACGGTCAGAAATCTGACCGTTGGCGGTCGACCGCACCGGTCGACCGGCAGCTCTGACAGACCCCAACGGCTAGTTTTCTGGCAGCCTATAAATGGGGGTCTTGTCATTATTTTGAGCCAAGATTTTCAAGTGGGTTTTCACCAGTTTTTCCTGAACTATTTAGAGGTTTTCCTCCACTTGATTTAGAGCAAATATTTCCAATCAAAAGGAGAGATTTATCAAGAGTGTTAAAAGAAAGTCTTTGAGTTTTCCTCCACCTTTCACATCCTTATTTTCTCACACAACACTTGAGCATCCATTGATCTATCTACCCTATAGGGAGTGTTATTGTGAGAGGATTTTAGGTGATCTAGAGTTGTGATCACCAAAGTTCTACTTTGTTCTTTGAGGAGACGGGCAAGTGTGCTCGTGATTGTTTCAGGTCCTAGTGTGGACTTGGTGTTTCGGGTTCGGGTGCGAACTCCGTGTTTGAGGTGCGGCCTCAGCGAGCTAGTGAGCTTGCGGTGTGTACGGGACTAGGGAGTCCGAGGGCTTGTAGGTGTTGCGGCACCGAGAGAGATCCATTGGGATCTTGCATAGTGGAAATCCTTCGTGTGTCGAAGGCGGGGATGTAGAGCAAGTGTGCTCGAACCTCAAAACATACCCTTGTGTTTGCGATTGCTCACTCTCTTTCTCTTTGTCTCTTTTATATCTTGCATTCAATTATTGTCTATCTTTATATGCATGATATACTTGTGTGCTTAAATTGATATACTTGCTTGGGATTGTTTGCTAACACTTGTATTCAACCAAGAGAGCCAACGCGGCACTTCAACCCATCAAGGGGAATCTAGAGGAGTTTGTCCAGAGCCCTTCACGGGGAATTCGACAACACTCTTTGGTTATACGTGGTGTTTAGTGTAATAGTTTTATTTGGTCATAATTAGTTTTAGTTTCCGCATCATTCATCATTAAGTGACCATTAGATTAGCCTTCACCTATTCACCCCCCCTCTAGGTGAACCTTCACTCACTTCCAGAGTGCTACAGTTAATTTTGTGGTCATGTAAATCTCATTTGTAATACGTTGTAACGCAAAACAGTTAATTTTTTGATCATGTAAATTTCACTTGCATTCTAATTACAGTCCATTTTTATTTTTCTTAATTAATTTTTTTTATTTTGATATTATTTTGCGGTCAACTTTGTGGTCAACTTTTCCACTTCCACTTTCTCATTACCATCCAAACACCGGAAAAGACATAACATTTTCCAAATTACACTTCCCAACACATCCAAACACCAGAAAACTTACTAACCAATTCTCAAGTTCCAAAGGAACTATTATCACTTCCTCACTTCCTTACTTCCTCACTTCCACTCTTAACCAAACAGGCCCGATGAGGAAGACGGTAAAGTAACTTCCCTACACATATATATTACATGAAAGAGGGATGACAAGCCCTAATTCACATAACGTATAATATGTAATGCATAAGAGGAGATGTGAAGCTCCCCCCACACACGTGTATCACATAAAGAAGAGTTGTCAAGCTCCTCAATACAAGATACACTCTTCATGAATCTATATGTAGAAGAGATGTTAAGCTCCCCTTGCATATAGGCAATACAAATCAAAAAATTTGATTATTAATTGTTCAAACAAAATTTTGAATTTTTCTCAAATTTTGAGATATCTAAAAAAATTTTAAGGTACCACTTGTAATCAAATTTTAAGATACCAATTGAAAAAAAAAATCATGTTGATATCAATTGTAAAATAAACATTACAAATTTTTAACTTTTCAAATAGGCAATACATATTGATACCAATTGTAAGTTTATAACAAATTTGAAATAGAAACATATTGATATCAATTGAAAAGCCAAAAAAAATTTTATTATTATTATTTTTTTATAAGCTTATGCATGGCTATTTGAGGTACCGATTGTAATAAAGTTTTAATCAAGCTTAGCATAAACTAATTTTGTGCTTTAAATATGTAAACCCATTGTAAAGCAACACACGAAAATCATATATATGTACGAAAAGGGATACCAATGGCAATTGATATTATGGAAATAATGAAGCATACATATATAGAAAACAAAATATGAGTATATACAAAATTATCAATTTAGATACCAATTGAAAAAAATCCAATGATACTAATTGAAAATAGCAATATAAATCAAGTATATAACTCATAACCTACCACCCTTTATATGCACAAGGTAAAGGATTTTCAATAAAGCTTACAAGGCATACTCGCCCAGCCATCCGCCCATTGAAGGTAGGGTTTTCAAAAATAGATTTGAAAATAGTATAGCATTGAAATCACTACCAAATGAAGAATAATTAACTAGTTAAAAGTAATTTTTGAAAAACTAGTTAAAATCCTTCAAAAAATATGAAATCAATTTATATATTTTTCATGAATCATACCAAATACACAAGAGATGACACTCAAAGACTATAAAGCTCAAAAATATGTTCATGAACCAAGGTCATGACAAAACAAATAAAGTGTGAGTGTACAAAAATCATGTAATAACATTTTCATGAAAATAGTCAATGAAGCTCGAAACAACTATCATTTTATCAAATAAAACATGAAAATTCATTTTTCATTTTAAAAATAAACTTCAAGGTATATGTATGATTTATCCAAATCTAACAATATACATACATATCCCAAACATAAAGAGTCTATTAAAGGTATTTGCATGAAGGCAAGAGACTCACGGTATACATGCATATTTATTATATTTGAATTTAAAAATACATATACATGAGGTAAAACATGAACATAGGCAAAACAAGTATAAATGAAAGAATCATCAAAACAAGCCTATATATGTGCATATAGTGGGTACAAATGAGCATGAAGTGCAAACATATATGAATCAATTTGTTCTCACTATTTGTACATGTATAAATACAAGTTTTGATAAAACTACATTTAAACTTAGTATTTACCACATGAAGCACAAAATACATAAAACATGAACATGCTAAAAATGTCACATATGAAATAAGCATGTAAACTTAACTAAGAGTTTTAGAGATAGTTACCAACACATGAACTATACTCCAAAGCTCCAAAACATGGTGGTTGTCCCACCAACCTCCTTGATAGCGGTGCATCAATTATATGTCCTTCAAGTCTATGCATCCACCACCAAGGCACCATCTCTCTCACGGTTTGTGAGAGCCCTCACCTGTATCAAATACAGAAAGATGGGGACTTTGGTACCCATTTTTTCTTGGGTCCTTGGGGTTAGCTTTATAAGGTACCCAAACATTCTTCTTAGCAAATTTAAATAATGTAACTTATCAAAACAAAACTTTGCTAAATGGCCTTTGTGGCCATAATGTGTACATTTGTACACCTTAGGATGCTTATGTGTGTGAGTGTGATCATGACGTGCAACATAAGCAAAAGCATGATGATGATGTGCATGGATATGTGAAACTTGTTTCTTTTGAAACAAAGATTCCAATCTAGAATGATTAAATGCACAAGAGTTCAAATTGAGCTCAAACAATCCATTTTATTTTTCAAAACATTAATCTCACTAGTGGTGGCATGTAAAGCATGGTGAGATAAAGAATCATTTTTCTTTTTCTTTTGAAAAACATTTTCTTTTTCTTTTTCGCAAATTTTTCTTTTTAAACAAGAGTTTTCTTGAAAAACAACTTCTTTTTGTTTTCCCACCAAAACAATTTTATTTTTCAAATTTGTGTTTCCTTCACAAAGATCATCCAATTTTGAAAGCAAGGAAACATTCTCATTTTTCAAAATTCATTTTCTTTTTCAATGCATGCAACCTTATTTCTAAATGAATCATTTTCTTTGAGCATGCAATCAAAATTCTTTTTCAAATCTTATTATCCTTTTTAAGCATGTCATATTTCTCTAATAGTTGTTGACAAAATGAAGCAAGTTCATCATATGACATGTTTTCATCTACCTCGGATTCGGTAGTTACCTCAAGGGGGTTATCCCTTTGGACCATATAGCACTTGTTGGAGACGTCACTTCCAACATCTGAATCGCTCCCCGCATAATTGTTGACACTTAAAAAACACAAGATCTCATTGGTCCGAACGATGTCTAAACTTGTTGACATTTACAAAAGACAAGGGACAGACAAGCTGAAGACCAGTTTCCACCCACCTCCAAGGGACAAGGAAGCAGCTCGGACCCCACTGATCCAGCAAGCAGAACAGTGAACCCGGATTGTTTCTAAACAGACCTCAGCAGGTCTAAAATGCTAGTATTTAGCATTACATTAGCCCAAGGAGATAGCCTCGTTTGAGAGGCTAGCATCATCCAGAGCATCGCCAGGAAGCTAATTGACAGCTTCGCCGAAAAGCCTCTTTTCAGGACCTCGCCAAGAGTTGCCTCTAGCTCCGCTATGAGCTTCAAAGCGGGCAGCTCCGTTATTGGTCTACTATGGTCAACCTTTGACCAATCAAATCTCCTGATGAGATCGGATCCAATCTGATCAAATCCAATTAGGATTCAAATATGGAAGGTGATTGCCGCTATCTCTGGACTCTCTTGAAACGAGTAAGAGGATCAAGGAGAATCTCCCAACAATATGGAAAGGATCAAAACAGATCAACCGACCTGCCAATTCTAGCTCCGCAGAAGCTATCCTAGCCTCGCAGCAAGGCTACTTTTCAGATTCAAACAGATTAGGTTCAATCTGTTTCCATATCTTCAAGGGACGATTATACCCTTGCTCTCCCTATAAATAGCCCGTCAGGGGCACAAGGGAGAAGGAGGGGAGAGATCAAGGAGGATCATCGATTGATCATCAGCGAGATTGGCGTCTTCTCAAAGATCGGGCTTCTTCATAAGCACCGTGCGCTCTCGAATTTAGAGACCTTTTAGAGAATTGCTTTCTCTATCCAGGTTGTTGGTACCCTATCATCGTCCTTCTTCTCAAGGAATCTCCGGAACCAGGCGAGAAGGAATTCCTAATTGAAGGCGATTTTGAGAAGCAGCAAGAGGGTTCTACCAACCTTCTATTCTCTGATTCCCCGAACCAGGCGAGAAGGGAATCTCATCACTCGCATCGTCAAGGGACAAAGTGGTCGCGCTCTGACCAGACTCCTATCGGCACACTTCTCCAGAATCTCTGAGGATCTACTTGTAATCTTTTAAGAATACTTGTAATTTAGCTCCTCAACTTTTTATTGTAAGTTTTCCCTTTACAACATAATGGAAAACAAGATGGCGACTCCGCTGGGGACTGTATTCTCCTTTGCTGAGAATCAAGTGTCGCAATGCGACGAACAAACCTTCGGGTCTATCTCTGAATTCAGAAAAGCCGGTGCAGCCAGATCTTCTCTGGCTAAATCTTCAAGCAAAGTCTCTGCGGAGACGGAAAAGGTTCTCTACAAACCTGCCGCAGTTCTCTGGCGCAACAAGGAAACATGCCCTCAGCCCAGATCCTGCACTTTTGAGAACCTGGTTATCCAGGTCGATCAAGGAAGATTTGAAGAAGTCCTCTCTGGGGTGGCCTGCTGCTTCGAGCACGGAAGCACAGGAAGGTCTTCATGGCCAAGGTTTCAAATCAGAAACCAGAGGTAGAATCTTACCAGCACCCCACAGCCCGCCTGTGGCTATTCAGGTTCCCTGCGAACCTAGGCGCCCCCTGTCAAGGCTGATATGGAAGCCTAAACAGGAGTCTTCAACCAAAGCTCCCGGTGTAGTCATGCCGAGACTGCGCCTCTCCCGCGAAGAAAAGGGTAAGATGCCCGTCTGCCCTGACGATGCTGCCAGCCATGAAATCACGACGGCAATCATACCGTCACCTGAATCAAGGGCAGCAAAGCCTCCTGTCAGCCTCGCTTTCACAAGCGAAGCTATTGTACCACAACGACTTCACTGGGTTCGCGGCCGCAAGGCTAAGACCGCAGTGTTATCTGAGGTTGATCCCCTTCGCAGCAGAAGAGCGGGCAAAGCACCACCGCGTGCTCCGCTCCCCCATTCATCAAGCACTAAGCTCGCACCTGTCGGCGAAGCTAGCACCAAAGTACTATTCAGTACTAATCCCTTCTGCAGGGATAAGAAGAATGGAGCATCATCCCTTGTACGCTCCAGAAAGGCCTCCCCACGAGGTTGTTCAGGCTCTGTCGAGCCTAACCTACGACAATTCTTGACAAACAAGCGGGAATTGGAGTCTCTCCAAACCACTTCCCCTTGTTGTCAAAGAGGATGCCGACTTGTGACAATCCATTCAGCCCGCTGTCGGCAATATCCAATCAAGGCTGCATCTCCGCACCATCAATCGGTGTTTAACCGGTTGTCCGCACATGCCACAAAGAAACATCATGAAAGGAGCGCTTCGCGAGGCCCAGCCTTCGCGTCCGTCAACATGACCGGAAGAGGACGAGAGCGACGCAGGGAAGGTCATACATCTGATGATACCCCTTTCGGCTCCCCAGATCCAGATTATAGCCCGGGCATAGATGAAGTCTTGGTGCGTGAAGAAGGTGTTTTCCGAAACACCAGATCCAGGGTGGCGATACCCTATAATTATGAGCAGCCTTCCTCCTCGACGGTCCCAACCGTGCCACAACTCAGGCGGTCACCCCAATCATCCGATGGAGAAGATGAAGACAGCGGGTATGCCTCTTCAGCAACAGTCAGTTCTGTTCGAACGGACAAAGCATCGATTAATATGGCCGATAACGCCAATGACGACCTTCGTCGGCGTTTGGAAGCTCAGGAGCAGACCTCTAGAACTCAGCAAGAGGCCCTGGACAATATTCAACAGATGCTCGCTCAGCTCCTCAGCAACCGGAATGATGATACCGGGAGCAATCATGATGAGGAGGGACACCTCAGCAACGATCCGCCCAAGACGGAGAGATCTAAGGGAGGCTCTTCCCTGGATGCCGAAGTCCTTAAAGGCCTTCAAGCTCAAATTTCATCCCTGGCTCAGAGGGATGAATTAAAGAAAGTAGGGGCAGTTCGTCCTTACCCACTGGAGTGGGATTCGGTGCCATATCCGCCAAAGTTCAAACCACAACGTTGCATACGTATGATGGTAAGAGCTCGCCCAATCAGCACATCTACTATTTCCGGTCCCAGACCGGTAATGTTCTAAGCAACGACGCCATCATGGCTAGTTGTTCATCGGCACCTTGAAAGGGGTGGCATTCGACTGGTTCCGAAGCCTTCCTCAGGGCTCTATCAATGCCTGGGTCGACCTGGAAACTCGATTCCTCTCTCTCTCTCTCTATGAGGATGACACCGAAGTGACCATGGACAAGCTCCTTTCCACTGTGCAGAGGAAAGGCGAATCTGTCCGTGAATACATTGAGCGGTTCAGAAATCTATCTTTGATGTGCCCAGCAGGGATGCCATTACCCATGCTCTTACAGACATGCAGGCACAACTTCTTGGATCAAGTAGAAGTCCGCATGGGGGCTGTCAAAGCCCATACTTGGAAGGAATTGGTCGAACAAGCTGAGATAGCCGAGAAGTCGGCTAAGAAGTTCGAGCCATCCACCCCTAGAAGCAAATGGGGCGCGAACAACAAAGGGCGTAGCAATCTCCCGCAGTCTTCCCAAGCTAAAGGGAAGGAAATTATGTCCGTCGAGCTGACCGGGGACATGCAGTCAAAGGCCAAGAAGAGCGGCGTCAACAGCCAAGAGCCCAGTTTCCTCCAAGACAGTACTCCTTCAGAGATGATCAGGTGGTCACGATATTCCATCTGCTCCACAAAGGGAACAAATGAGGCTACCGGATGCTCGGCGTCCCAAATGATAGGGCGCACAAACGACCCTAAATACTGCCTCTACCACAGGATGATCCACCATCCTACTGACAAGTGCTATGTTCTCAAGGATAGAATTCAAGCCTTGGTCGACGCCGGAGTCCTCACACTGAAGACGGAACAGAAGAAAGTCACTGCCAATATGGTGACTCTTGAGTTCGGCACTGCCCAGAAGGTCACATTCCTGACGGGACCTATCCAGCCCCGGCACCACGGTTGGAAGTCAAGCATCCTCCAGCCATGACTCAATACAACAAGGGCCTCGTCCTTTGACATTGGACAGGGGAAGTTATGTGGATACACCCTGACCTCGTCCAAGACGTACAGCGGACGTCGAAGGACTCCAGCAAAAAGGGCAAGTCCTGCAATGTCATCTCTGTCTTGCCAGATGATGGTAATCTTACTTCGGCTTCCCTCAGCGATTCAGAAGAAGAGAAGCATGCCTGTACAGCGCAGGCAGATGCGCCTCAACAGACGGGCACCCAGTCTGGAAAACCATACTTAAGGCAGTATGACAAGTCTACTGACGAGATACAACAGCAAACGACGTCAGTACCAATGCCGACATCCGCTCCAGTCCTGACCAAAGGGAAGGAGAAGCCTAAAGGAAGTGCGGTTCGACCATGTGTTGAAGAAACCGCCAGGCCAAAGGTTAGCCACGCCCTTTCACTTTGATATATTGGCCCACTTAGCAATATCCCGGCTCGTATCACAATACACGAGCTCCTGCGTCTCTCCAAAGAGACACGAGAAGCGCTCAGAGATGCTTTGGCCAACTTAGAGACTCTTCTGACATGCATACCAGAGGTCTCTAATCATGACGCCCAGTCTTCTTGCCCAGAATGCCATCATATACAATCGAAGGTGCCTGCTATTACCCTTCACGGCGGAAGATATGCTTCTCAAAGACACAAGCATGATCGACCTCTGTACTATACCGGATATATCGGTTCACATGCATTGAAAGAGTACAAGTCGATCGGGGTCTGCACTCAGCATCATCCCCAAAAGGCTCCTCTATTTCCTCGGCATACCATTGTACAGGTTGTCCGCAACCACCACTACAACATATGGTTTCAACGCCGGGAGCAGCCATCCGCTTGGAAAGATTCGGCTCCGCTGCAGAATCGGAAGCTTGAAGTCAGAAGTGACGTGCTATGTCATTGATGCTGATACATCATATAACTTGCTGCTAGGAAGACCCTGGATCCATGCCAACTGGATCGTTCCTTCCACTCTCCACCAATGCTTCAAATATGTTAAAGATGATGCGACAGTACGAACTGTCTTCGCTGAAAAGCAACCCTTCAAGGGGGTGGAAAACTACTTTACCCGACGCCCTCCTGTATCAAGAGGCCGACGGAACGCCTGCAGAGCCATTGCCAGACGATGATGGAAGTGGCAATGAGGCGGATTCAGAATCCGAAACAGGCATGCCAGCCATTTTGATTGGCGAACCAATTACAGCATGTTTCCTCAATGACCCCCAATGTAATATCCCTTCTGATGAAGAGGGTGAATGGGTAATTAATGATAGTATCTCTTTTGGTTATCCTGCCTGTATTGGTCAATTAAATCCATCATAGAAGGCTCTCTGCACATGCCCGTACATGAGCCAAGTTCGGCTACTACATCTGTGGAGGTTATAGAAGGGGCCACGCTGGTAATCCCTCCATCCAAACAAGGTCAGTTGCCGATAATCTTCGTAGAACCCAGCCACAGGGACCTGCAGCTACAGAGTCAAGCTCGGACTCAGAAGCCCCACAGTTCTTCCATTATGCGCAACCGGCACACCATATTATGGAGAAGATGGGATATGATTTGAAGCAGGCAGGCGGCCTGAACTTCAGAAAAGGAGACGCGGTCTGATGCGTAATGCTGTCCCGAAAGGAAACCTGCAAGTTACTACGATAGTACACGCAGGGGGTTGGGTTATGTTACAACCCATCATCAGTAACGGTTCAAGTCAAAGACGACGAACCAATTCCATCACAGTCGGACTCATCTGCCGAGTGGGACTCTGACATCAGCATAGGAGGAATGTTCAACGGCCTCACTGTGAATATGACTTCAGGCAGTCAATTGGAACCTGCGGAAGCTGCTGATGAGGAACCTTGGGCCCGCAATTAAGTCTTCAATGGGAAAAGCGGTTCGAGCTGCGCGAGCCACCTACCGAAGACAGGTGATCCAGGTCAACTTAGGTAGTCAAGATCACCCGAAGCCTATTTTCATAAGTGAA